>JAECUM010092937.1:0-293205 GCA_016617855.1 Megalonaias nervosa
AAAGTCTTTGATATTGTTTACTTTTGTCGTTTACTTTATTTACCTTTTCTGTTCATATTTTGTCTTGCTGTACTAAATTTATACATCGATTTAGAGTGGATATCCTCATACTGGTTTTTCTCTTCATTTTTACCATTAGAGCTTTAGTCCTTAAGTTTTAATGGGCACTATAGTACTGAGATTGTGCCGATGTACCCTTAAAACTTTGTAGACATATGCAGATTTAAACGTTCTCTTCGTCATTCAATGTAAGCATGTTCTACGGGTTGCTTAATGACGCAAACCCACCCACCCACCCATGTTTATACGTCATGTTACCTACGTTGATGAATGTGTAAGCTACTGTCGAAAGCTCATAATAATAATAATAATAATAATAATAATAACAATAATATACGCTGCCCATATCATTCAACATCATACATGTCATGTGGTATCCATCCCTTATAGCTCCATTTTGAAAAACCATTTACGCTCCATTGATCAAAATATTAAGAAACAGAAATAAATAGTGGGCATAATAATTTATACAAGCATACAGTATAATGGAACAATAAGGCTCTATATTAGTGCATACGGTATGATGGATCAAAATATGGCTATTATACTGTATATTAGTATACATAATCGTGGACCAAAATAGGGGTTACGATAATGAAAACTGGCATACAGTATTCAGGATCAGGGTAAAACAAATGAACTGTAACAGAAATGCATAGCGTGAAAGCAAATGCAAGTACAGTACGTAGAAAATAAAATATACCAACCAGTACCTCCTTCACTGACCAACTGAAAAGAAAAGAAGATAAATTTAGCTGATATATTTGTGCCTATCAGAGACACATAATGATTTAACATAGTTTGATAAACTTAAGTTCTGGTTTATAATCAGGATTCACATGTTGGTTTTATACAAATTGCTTTACTAAGTTATTTTCTTCCTAAATACGCTAAACTTAGAAAACGTCATGGACTATACTATAATCGTCATAACGCTTTAGGTTTTCGTCAGCACATGTTTTTTTTTTTTTTTTTTTTTTTTTAAATGTATTTGTAATATTAAGATTAGGACGGGAATTTGCATATATATTTACTTTTAATTAACGTATCCCAATGTACCAAAACTAAGAGATGTAATTTAGACCTGACTTTCGAAGACAAAATAACCCTAGGAGATGACTACAGTCTATATGTTGTTTTGCTTGCCTTGGACCGAAACAACAAAAAACAAAATTGATCACTGGCACATCTCTCTCTCTCTCTCTCTCTCTCTCTCTCTCTCAAATACACACACAAATTAACACACACAATGAATGTCAGAATTAATCTCTGAATAAATTATCATTGCGTATTATAAGAAAACGATTTATTACCGTTAGGGCACCATGTAGATAACATGGTACAAAATCATGTGAATAACGTTGAGAAAAGATTTTAATATTTGCAATTCATTCGGCAATTATCTAATCAACCGACATACATACATACATACATACATACATACATACATACATACATACATACATACATACATCAGTGAGAATAATCTTACCAATGCTAGAATAAATTATAGCCGCAATAACTGATACTAATAATGTAACACCAACTGACAAAAACACAATGTTCAAAACTGTCTTTAAGCCTTTGTACTTTTCCTGGCGTTCAGAGTTTGAAAGTCCTTCCACGCCAGTCCTTCCACTCAATCTGTTATCAAGTAATTTTATGTATATATTTTTCCAGAACGTTTGTTTGCTGGCAGCATGCACTTTGATTGTACCGTCTGAACCCGTCACCACGATGTCGATATTACCCAGATCCATGATAACCTGTTTGGTGTATATTTCCCGTCCGAGACCCTACATCATCGTTGAAACTAACCTCTCCCGTGTTCATCTATTTTTTTTATTACAAATATTCGTGTGGAAAAATTGAATTGTATCTATGCACAGAAGAAAAAGATCCAGTTCCAATGTAAAGGATATACCTGTTTCGTCAGTAGACTATACGCTGACATGAATCATCTGCTTAAGTCACACTATCCGATGCAGATTGATACGCAGCACGACAATTGGCGCTGTTACATTGCTAATCACAAATAAAGTAGAATGAGATAGGCTAAATTAGCTGCGAAACTCAGACACTTGAAACACGACCATTTCGATTCAGAAAAGAGAAAAAAAAGATTTGCTCTGCTTCTTTTATACCATATCGAATACATTTCAAAAGTAAAACGTTTTGAACTGAAGGCTAATGATAAGCCTGATGGCATCTACAGGAACTTGCAAATCCTACTGGTGTCAGGTAAGCTTACAGAGATGAGATACTGCCATGCTGTGGAAAGCAATTAACAAAATCGATCCAATTCAGTACTGATAAAATAATCACCCATGCGACCCTTGAGGAAGCTGTATATGACTACTTGAGATAATTACACATCACCATTGAGCTTACCTGTCCGTGCCTGACAGGATTAGGTTTCCGATGACACAAATGTCTTATCACCCAATAAATCTCATACACAATTAAGATGCGGACTGGTACTATGTTATATTTAATCTGCAATTCTATCGAAATGGTTATAAATCATTTTGTTTTCCACACGTATGCATTCACAGCTAAAGCGCCAAGAAAAATGGTTATGGTGTAGATTTATTGCTGCTAGTGTTCCGTGATTACACAAAGCACCACCCTAACGAAACTGGTTAGAGAACCATTTTCGTTTCCGATAATGTGCTGTCCTCTATACTGTGGAAATGTGTCCTGCATCACTCTCCACCAGTTAATTTCCATGTGTTTCCTCTACCTGTATAAAATTATAAAATATAGGTGCAAAATTAAGCTTGTTATATCTTGTGATGATAAGAGGCCCACGTATCGAACACATTCAGACAAATGTGTCAAATAATTAAACAAATGCTATGCATTATGATCCATAAGAACAGATATATTCACTTACAGATACTAGATATTACAAGGGGATTGAGGTGATATAAACTAGAATTTAGTCTCTTATCAACGTACGTGAGTGCAGATTTAAGAATTTTATTTTGGGCTGATTGATACATTGTGCATAAAGTTATGCAACTCATTTGCATTATCATCATTTTTCTTCATTAGTATTGTTAGCAGAAGTTATATCTTTCAGTCATTCACTGTCTGGTTTAAATTTTTTTTTTTTTACTCGTCCATGCAGGGGCCGGCGCTTGTAGAAAAAGACGACAAAAAGATGCAGGAACCGTTTTCTTTGTGGTTGTTTTCTTCCGTCATAGGACATTTTCACTGTCTGCATTCATAGCTTGAATCCTTTCCCTTTGCCTCCAAATCATTCAATATACCATTCCCTATCACTACAGTGCAATCTCAACGTCCTGAATGCGCGATCGCCTTTGTAGAATAGTTACCATGAAGCTTATTTACATACGTTGCCCTCGTGCTTTGGCACCCTAATCACACAACAGACTGTTTATAGCCATAGGGAAAGTAACAACATTTTGACATAACACAAAATTAGAAACTGATTCAATAAAATGGCGTCTTAACAGAGGTCTTAGATTCAATGCACCGAAAGAATTGTATAAGGAAACGCGTCAAAGAGAGAGATAATTCAATCAAAACAATAACTCTTTTGTCTGCTTGAGCCACTATATCCGATCCAAATTAATACGCAACAGGAAAATTGGTTCTGTTTGATTGCTGCATCATGAATAAAACAGAATGAGATAAGCTAATTTATTTGAGAGCAATCGACATTGGAAACACGAGCATTATGATTTAGAAACCAGAATAGTTCACCACTTCTGTTATACCATACCGAATATGTTTCGAAGTAAATAATATCCTGTATGTCAGATAAGTGTCCAGAAACCAGATAATGTCATGCTATGGTGTGTGTGTGTGTGTGTGTGTGTGTGATTTGGATTTTTAACGTAGCTTTAACAATTTTCAGATCATATCGCTACGATGCCTGTAATGTGGTAGTTTAAGGTCATGTCTAGCACTGGGGCGTCATGCGGAAGACATGTAGCATGATGCCCCACCCAGTCACATTATCCTGACACCCCGTCGACCAGTCCAATCACTAGCCTCTTAATGCTGAGCGCCTAGCGAGGCAGCTGTTAGTACCATTTTTATAACTTTTTGGTATGACTCAGCCAGGGTTCAAACCCACGACCTTCTGCATCCGGAGCGTACACTCTAACCGGAGCGGTGCCATTCTATGGAAAGCAATTAACAAAACTAATCCAATTCAGTATTGATAAAATAATCTCCCACGTGACCCGTAAAGAAGTAGTATGAGACTACTTGATTGATACGATTACACAGCGCCATTGAGCTAAACTGTTCATGCCTTACAGGATTAGATTTCCGATGATATCAGCCATTTTAGCGCCTTTGAATGAATATCATATACAATTATGATGTGGACTGGTACCCTGTTATTTGTAATCTGCAAAATCTATCGAAATGGTTATGCGTCATATATTTTGCACATAAAATGAGTTGAAGTCAACGCTGGAGAAAAGCAATTGCTTCCAAAAGTATGCATTCACAACCAGGATAAATAGTTCTGGTGTATATTTACTGGTGTTGGTATTCTATGTTTACGCAAAGTGTCTCTCTAATGAAATTGTTTAGTTATATATTTTTTTTAAGTTTCCGAAAATAATGTGCTGTCCTCTATACTGTGGAAAGGTGACCTGTATCACATTCCACCAGTCAGTTTCAATGTGTCTTATATATATATATATATATATATATATATATATATATATATATACACACACACACACACACACACACACACACACACACACATAATTATTGCAACTCATTATCATCATCTTTCTTTATTAATATTTTATTCAGGAGTTTTTTCAGTCTATTCCGTTTGCTTTTTGTACCTTTTGTTAATTGTTTGTGCTGGCGCTACAGCTTGTAAAACCTGAAACCAAAAAAAAAAAAAAAAATAAAAAAAAAATAAAAAATAAAATACAGGAAGAGCCATTTTCTTTGTTTGTTTTTGGTTTCTTTCTGACTTAGGGCCATCTTCACTGCCTGCATTTGTAGCTTGATGCCTTGACCTTTTGCACTCCCTATCACTACAGTGCAATCTCAACGTCTTGAAGGTGCGATCCCTTTTGTAAAAGAGATACCATGAAGCTTATTTATCAATGTTGTCCTCGTGGTTTAATCACACAACATGCTGTTTATAGCAATAGGGAATGCAAACTTAACAACACTTAAACATCACACACGATAAGAAACTGATTCCAAAAAATGACGTCATAACATAGTCCCTAGATTCAATGCACAAAAAGAGCTGTATAATGAAGCACGTAAAAATGACAGATGAATTAATCAAAAGAATAACTCTTTTTGACCGATATACCCGATCAAAATATCCATTGATTTGCAACAGACCTTTAAATAATAATTTAAAGGCCACGGCCACGTTAGCATGACGTTACTCTTCTTCCTTTATGGTACTAGCATCGCCCATCTCACTGTGCTGTAGAAACGGTATTAGTACATATGTATCGTAAATCTACATGTATGGTGAGTTGTCAGTAGTTCAGAAATCGTTCAAATCTATACTTTCTATAAACCTGTAAATAATGCCTTAGAATCGGTATGCCAAAACTTCTGTGCGAGAATAAACCAAAACAATGCTCTTCCTCATCACGTGGAGATTATAATGTCAGTTTATGACAAGAAATGTTAGATTCATAAAGACGTTTTGCAACCACACTAAAGGGGATATACAGAAAGATGGCTTGGCCTGCAATTTCCAGCATATGTGCTTTAATTGCCTGTTGCTTCATTTTTTCAGCAGGTGCAAACGATCGGTTTGTTTAACGCTTTGACAAGGTACGCACAGACTGACGCGCAAAATTTATCGCCAAGGAACAATCCATTTCTTGATCACACGAAGCCTAACAACAACTTAGGGACCGATCTCATTTTCGGTCCCTCAAACCTTAAAAGTGACTCACGCGGACCAGCTTCACACCATAAAAAACAGAACTCCCGATACGAAGCCAAGCCTAGTAAACGTGAACGTATTGACATACAGGCTACAAGGTTATGACGCCATACCAGACGTGCAGCAATCTTAACCAATATTGTCTTCTTAACCCAATATTACACTGAAACAGCTACAGCTGACCATTGGTACAATAACTTTGCAAGTTCTGTGGTCATTTTCATGTCTTTTCATGCCTAGTACCAAAACCCCAAACTAACCCCTGGCTCACCTCTCTCTCTCTCTCTCTCTCTCTCTCTCTCTCTCTCTCTCTCTCTCTCTCGTTTACACACACACCCAAAATACATACACATACAATATCCGTTAGAATTAATCACCGAAATCAATTATTTAAATTGGCAATTACCATCTGAATCCGTCAACACGATCTCGATAATACGCTGATCCATGATAATCAGTTTACTGTATATTTCCCTTCAGAGACCCTACATTATCTTTGAATAGACACTCTCCAAATGGTCATCTATTATTTACTAATAGTCACGTAAGGGTGCATAGAAACACCGAAATTCAACGAAACACCAGAGCGCAAAGAAAACACCGAAACGCACTTCATTTATATCGTATACACCATAGTGTATATTGGTTATGTATGTATAATTCATATCTGTGAAAATGGTTATATAATAAATTTAATATGTACTTTTCTTTACTTCAAGTGATGCAACTCAAATTAACAAGAAGCTGGAATTTGCGCATTTTGGCGACAGTTTTGAAAGTAAATAAATTTAGTATTAACAGAGTGTATTGCAGTGTATACATGAGTTTGATGCTTAAGCTATTAATAATAAATACATATTAATAATCATTTATTAAGTTGATTATTATATTGTGGTTATTAATAATTTCATTTTTCTTATTATCTAAATTCCGGGATGTGTGAGATTTGTGCCAACCAGCAAGTAAAACAGCTGTAAAGTTTAAGTGTAACTATCATGAATTATGTACGAACAATTATTTTAATGGTCTAAATGCAAAGAAACGTGCAAGAGTGGCGTGTCAAAGCATTTCCTTACTTATTTCCGTATTAGTATCACAACAAATGTTGTTTGCGCACAATTTAGAGCAGTTACATTTTCCATATTGATTACCATGACTGGTACAATTTTTGGAACATATTTCAAAATGTACTTTTTCATATAACACATAAATGCTTACAAATTATTATACAAATAAGGCAAGTCTGACGTGCCCTCTTGGAGAGTAAATAAGATTAAATATAGCAACACCAAAAAAAATAAATACATCTCAAGTTATAAATTAAACTGACAAGTCTGTGGCCTCAGCATACGACCTCATGAAGAAAACATGAATATATATAATGCCTTAGAATCGGTATATATATATATATATATATATATATATATATATATATATATATATATATATATATATAATTCATTCCTTAAAATATATTACTGGTAAGTAATTAACATGTTGCCGTACTATAAATTCCAAAGGACAATTTTCAAGTACAGGTCGTCCTACTGCAGTTTGGCCTGCGGGAATCTTTTGTGTGGCCTGCACTCATACAAAATTAGTTCTATAATTACAATGCAAATCAGCATGCATGGCCTACGAACTTTACAATTTTGGTTCATGTGGCCCATGGGTTGAAGATGGACCACCCTGTTCTAGTATATACATGTTTATATACACTGCATCACATAATCAATAATAAAATTATAACATAAATCTTATTAATATGAAATTTGAACATGATCAAAAATATGTACAAGAAATGCGGGCATTTAAAAGATATCAGCTTATTAGCAATCAAACAGCTGATTTGCAGCGAATGCGGTTTTGAAAACCATTTTGAAAATAGCAAGCTGATTCAAACAAATTAATAATATATCGAGTTTTATACACGGGATCGCAGAAATTACCATGTGACAAGAAGTGCGTTTGTTGCAATATACCATATCTAAAATTATTCTATTTGTTTGTCTTATTCTTTTAATTTGTCACTGTTCGTTTGTTTATTTTCCGTTTTCTTCGTCCTGATTTCTTTGTGTATCCTCGGAACCACGATGTCTGACTGTCCATCTGATGATGTCATGTCTGTCAGAATGAAGCTTTTGAATTTTTTGTACTGGTTTTTACTTTGTTCGGTAGTTTGTGCCACCCATTCCGTCTTTGAAATTTGACTGTGACTGTCAGCGAATCGGTATTCACCAGTCCCTATTAATGGACCTCTCGAGTCTTTGAAATGTTCATCCACCAAGTCATTAAAATAAAATAAATCTTCTGTCAGAGGCTTCAATTTCCACTCTACAATCTGCTTTAATGCGTGGTTAACGGACTCGCAATTATTGCTGGTCCATTTGTCATTGGTCAAATCAGTCATGTTGGTCCGTTTACCTTGGTCAGCAACTGTTTTCTCAGTTGTGACTGAAAATAGTCAATAAAGTTTGAAGAAACTTCCCGACAGAAAGTCTACAAGTTATCACATTTCTCTTCAAAGCAAATTGTGTCATCGGCGTCTAAAATTACTCCAAATACAAATAATTTGTCCAAAACAAGATTTCAGTCCTTTTTGTCAACAGCATCATCTTTAAGTCTGCGTGTAGTGTTTTCGTGAAGACACGAGTCGAATCTGGAAATGCGGTCGTTATGGCTTTGACCATTGCTGTTTTGTTGTCGGTCCCAATCACAAGTTTAGTCAATTATGTGTTTACTAACTTAAGCTTCTTTGGACCAACAATGGAAAGAAGTTCAATTGCTTTCATGTAATTTTCTTACAGAAGTTCAGTTGCACCATACACTTATGTAACAGTTGTCAATACAATATTACAGTAAACTGAAATCACAAAATTTGGCCCTATATGTATTATTAAATCAAAATATCTGAACTTTGCATCACACATACAGTTCCAAAACTGGACTTGTCTTAAAGCATGGATGTCCAATAAAATCGCCTGTTTTTATGAGACTTTCTGAATGCCACATATTTAATCTAATTTTATAACATTGTGTTTCAACATTCTTTTCTATCCACCTTTTTTATGTCTTGTGATCTACACTAGGAAAACAAAGGCATGGAAATTATGAATAAATGTGTGCTGTTATTCTAGGAATGCATCCTAAATTGTACTGATAACTCTGACAGCCATTGTATGCAATTTTGTTGTTTCATAAGGTTTCTTGTTGAAAAGTGAATAATTATGTATACATGTTCTTATAGTATGCAGGTTTTTAAAGTTCAGTGTTTATCTGCTGCTGCTATTATAGGATTGCATCCTATATGGTAATGTCAACTTTCACAGCCATTGTGTGCAATTTTGTTGTGGTGTAAGGTTTCTTGTTGAAAAGTGAATATCTGTTTATGCATGTTTGTATAATTCGGTGTTTATTTGCGGCTGTTATTCTAGAATTATCAACTTTATTTGACAGCCATGATGTGCAATACTGTTGTAATGTAAGGTATATGTGAAGAATTTGATATTAGAATTTAATATTCATATAATATCACTAATTGTTGTTATTATTAATAGATTAATAAATCTGAAATTGACTCTGTGTATGTCTGTAGGAGTGTGTTGACTCTGTGTATGTCTGTAGGAGTGTGTCCATGTGTGCAAGTCTCTCTCTCTCTTATATGAAGAACAAAATAAATGCTAGTAAGGGAGTTAAGTGAAACAGAGCAAAATACATCAGAGTCCATATTCACAAAACTCCCCTGCTTCAGTGCACATACATACATGCATGCATGCATGCACGCACGTATGTATGCATGCACACATACATACATACAGGTATTTCTCGTGGCCCTAAATAGTGTGTGTTTCTTTGTTTCTCTTATTATTTTATCTCTCTGAGGTTGGAATAATTGTTTTATTAATTTGTGCATAAAACGATAATATAAAGGTAGGAAAGGCATATAGGGACTGTTATTAATGACACCTGGAGCAATTTTTCACAGAACTTAAGTATAATCAAAATATCAAGTAACTGGGGTTCCCCAAAGTTCTGTGCTAAAGCTTTTACTATTATTTTTATATCAGCGATAAAACTGATGGCTTCAACTCACAAGCGGTCTATTTGCTGATGATTTCTTACTTCTATTGTGACTTCTTCTACAGACCCGTCAAAAGTACAAAGGATTATAAACAATGATCTTGAAAAAACTTACTGCATGGACAAATGACATTATTTTTTTCATTTAACACTTTAAACATGGATATTAATCGCAAACAAGCAGACCGACTTTTTGTATCTGAAGTTTTCTTTTGCATTTGCTTCCTGGTCTGAGTCATAGACACTTTGGACTACTATTATCCACTGATGCTAAATGAACTGATCATATTTGTATGATTATTCAGAACACATGTAAATATCTTTGTTGTGTGTGACTACAAATTCTTTTTGCAGGAAGCTTTGGTCAACGTATATATATATATATATATATATACATATATATATATACTACTCATATGTCAAATTTTAAAATATGTTTATCAAGTCTGGAATAATTGCTCTACTGAAGATACGGACAGATTGGAGAAAAAAAATTAAATTGGAAGCTGCACCGATTAATTGCTCTAGACAGTCTTTTTATGCAGAGGTTAGTTGGTAAACTCTTGCACAAGGAAGGAAAAAGAGATTATGCATATTATACTTAGTTATAAATACTCAAGTACCTAACTAAATCTACCTTCTTCCACAGGAGATATGATGCATCTCATTATCGTCTACATAACTCCCAAAGCATCACAGCCATCTCTACTATACTTCTTTTTTTTAGACGTCCTTTCTGCCCTGTACGATTTGTCTTTGGGATTCTTTCCCTAAAGACATCCAAAAGCTCCTAATCTTTATAACTTCGAAAAATATTTATCTAATTCAACAAACTTTTCAAATTTATTCAAATTTTGTTCTAAACCTGTTCTATTTTACAACCTAATTAAATTGAGAATGGATGAGTGTTCTCAAACCAGTGCACATGTTCACCGAAAAGAACAAATTATTGTACATTATTGTTATTCGTTCTCACAATGAAAAACAAAATAAATACTAGAAAGGAAAAAGTGATTTCCTTTTATTTCTTACATAACATGTAGGCTCAAGCAGGCTCATTACCATCCGTCTGAGGGCGACTCCCTTCAACATCACACTCAAACAGGCCTATCCACCCATATCTATGATGACAACAAACTGGAGAATTTTTATAACCAACTGCAAGATGTCACTGACAACTCACCCAAGAAGGACATCCTGTTTGTACAAGGAGATTGGAATGCAAAGGTGGGAGTTGATTCACAAAGTGGCAAAGCACCTGTAGACCCTTCTGCAATGCAGAAACAAATGAAAGAGGACTCAGGCTCTTGGAGTTTGCTGCCTACAACAATCTTGTGCTAGCCAACACATTCAGCCCTCACAAAGCATTTAGAAGATGGACCTGGCACAGTATAGATGGACAACATCACAACCAGACTGACTACATCTTGGTGAAAAAAAGATTCTGCACAGGGCTGAATATCGCCAGAACATGAAGTTTTCCAGGAGCAGATATTGGAGGTGACCATGATTTATTAATGACAATGTTTTGCTTCCACCTGAAAATGGTCAAAAAGCCTAACCAACCAAGAATCAGATTTGACCTTGAAAAATTGAAAGATCCAAAAGTCACAGAAGCCTTGCAAGCAGTGATAGGTGGTAAATTTGCACCTTTGATAACCCTGGACAGCCAAGACACTGACCAAGAGTCCTTAACAACCACATTCAATACAGCTGTGACTAGCACAGCTAGCGAGATCATTGGCAAATATCATCAAACAAAGAAACCTTGAGTCACAACGGATGTCCTTGATCTATGCGACAAAAGAAGAGAACTGAAAAAAGGTAAAAAGAGATAATGAAGGAGCTAGAAATTACAGAGATATAAACAATATGATCAGGAAAAGCATGAAAAAGGCAAAAGGAATCCTGGATAGAAAGATAATGCTGCAAAATCAAAGACAGTCTCTGTAGAAATGACAGCAAAATGGCAAATCAGCTGGTGAAAGAACTCACAACCCATAAACAAGGGAAAACTACCACAATCCAAGACAAATCAGGAAAATGCCTGTCAGAAGATCAAGAGATCCTCAAGTGATGGACAGAATACTGCTCAGAATTTTTTTGTACGATCATAAGACCCAAGAAGATCCAGCAGTACTAAATTGCCCTCAGGCAGAAGAAATTGATGACAACCCCATTCTTCATGAAGTAGAAACTGCAGTTAGGTCACTAAAGAAAGGAAAGTCAGCCAGCATTGACAACATACCAGCAGAGCTCATTCAAGCAGGAGGAGAAGAGATAGTCACATTCCTAACAACAATCTGCAACAAGATATGGCAGACAGGAAAATGGCCCACCACATGGACTCAATCCTTGGTCATTGTGCTCCCCAAGAAAGGAAACCTACAGTTGTGCCAAAACTACAAAACCATCAGTTTGATCAGTCACCCAAGCAAAGTCATGCTGAAGATAATTCTCAACAGACTAAAGCCTCAAGCAGAGAAAATTATTGCTGAAGAGCAGGCAGGCTTCCTAGCAGGAAGGAACACCACAGAACAAATCTTCAATCTCAGACTCCTTTGCGAGAAATACCTTCAGCACCAGCAAAATCTATACCATGTCTTTACAGATTTCAAAAAGGCATTTGATAGGGTATGGCATGCAGCCTTATGGGCAACTATGAGGAAGTACAACATCAGCTCAAACCTGGTGCAGGTTGTTGAGCACCTTGATGACAAAGCCACCAGTGCTGTCCTCATCAATGGCAGCTGTTACGTGTAGGCTCGTACAATAATAACAAGAGAAAAGAGTGAAGACAACAAGCTTTGTATATTTTAACAAAATAATTTATTTCCCTAGAAAACAATGTAAAAATTGGAAAATAGGACTTACGGTTTGTGAATATAATCCAACATTTAATCCTAAGAATGAAAAAAATACAAGTCCTATCACTAAATAGTTCTATTACAATCCAGGTTCGAATCTCGACGACGTTCCAATATGGAAGGCGATGACGTCAGATGTGGTCCTTGTACAAATATTGAATCACAGTTGATGTTTCCGAATAATTCCAGAATAAATTTCCACTGAATTTCTTTCTCCCAGAATTTTATAAAACAATACACTCGTTTGGTTTTCTAGAGAATAAATTATTAAATTCCAAAAACAAATGAGCTTCAAAAACAATCTGGTTTCAACATTAAATACCTATCCGGCCTTCAAGGTTTCCAAAATACAACTGACTGAATAGCGCTCATAAAGGGTTATTATATCCAACAAATTATTATCCTGTTTTCGCGAGATAGATTACGCGGTCTCTTAACTCTTGAACAATGCAATAGCAAAAATGCAATTTGTCATGTAGGAAGAACCCCTATCTACTTTCACTCTGAAATAGATTTAAAAATAAAACATTGTTTAGTCAGACTAAACGAAATGACCTTGGCAATAGCCAATTGTTTTCGCGTAGCGCTTACACTACCGCGGACCAAGGTGAACTAAAAATATTGCAAATGTAACACGTTTTACGTCTTAGATAAACAACATTACTGAAAGAATTTCGAATCCCGTGAAAATAATCATTACAATAAAATGTAATGAAACAAAACTAAATAAAATAGAATTTTAAAACTAACACACAAGCAATTTAATTACATATATGTAACACAGCAGAGGAGATTGGTTTTGAACACCAGTTGGAGTCAGACAGGGATGTATACTGTCGCCTACACTCTTCAACATTTTCCTGGAAAGGATCATGGAGGATGCCTTGCATAACCACAAGGGCACTATCAGCATCGGAGGAAGAACAATCACAAACCTTTGCTTCACAGATGATATTGATGGTTTAGCAGGAGATGAAAAAGAACTGACTGACTTGGTTGAACGCCTCGACACAACCTCCACTGCATACAGTATGGAGATTAGCACTGAAAAAAAAACAACTGATGACAAACAACACTAGTGGCATCAGTGCAGAAATAAAGGTCAGTGGACAAAAGCTGGAAAGATTCACAAGCTTTAAGTACTTGGGATCAATTATCACAGACAAGGGCTCCAAACCAGAACTACTTTGCAGGATTGCCCAGACAACAGCAACAATAACAAGGTTGAGACCAATATGAAAAGATACCAACATTGCTTTTGGTTCCAAAATAAGGCTGATGTGCTCGATTGTCATATCTATCTTTCTGTATGCTTGTGAAACATGGACTCTCACATCAGATCTACAAAGAAGGATTCAAACCTTTGAAACGAGATGCAACCACAAGATCTTGGGCATCTCATACATTGACCATGTAACCAACGAAGAAGTCCACAACAGGATCCAACAAGCCAATGGATCCTATGAAGACCTCTTGACCACTGTAAAAAAGTGCAAACTGAAGTGGTATGGTCATATCTCAAGATCATCTGGACTGGCAAAAAAAATCTTGCAAGGCACAGTGCGAGGGTGCAGAAGAAGAGGCAGACAGAAAAAGAGGTGGGAAGACAACATTAAGGAGTGGATAGGCATGGGATTTGGAGATTCCCAAAGGGCAGTAGAAAACATGGAAAGATGGAGAAAATTGGTTTTAAAGTCAACTGTAGTGCCCCAACAACCTCTTGGGTTAAGGGATTGATGATGATGATGATGATGAACATGCATTATATCCCAAAAAAAAAAAAATAATTCTACATGGTTCTGTTACCTAAAGAAAGAATTTTGAACTATATGGTAAAAAAACAAATGATACAAAAATTGTCCCAAAATATTTTATCTTTGTTAACTTATATATATATATATATATATATATATATATATATATATATATATATATATAATACTGAGTATTTATTTTGAAGAAGAAATTCTTGTTAAAACTATTGTCAGCTGAATTGTTACGTTGGGCAGAATTGTCTCTCGAGTTGGGCCGAATTGTCTTATCTTCGGTCCAGGTTGGGCCACATTGTCTTGGGCTGAATTGTCTTTGGGCCAAATTATCCAATATACTGATCCATATATACGATATTGTGTTTCGGTGTTCCAGTGTTTCAATGCACCGTTTATTCCTTCATATTTCATCACTTTTTGTGATGTACAATTCTTAAATATTAATTTGTGTTGTTTTGCCTGTCATAATATCTTGCTTACAAAGTTCAGTGTTCATTCATAATAAACACACACACACACACACACACACACACACATACACACACACATTTAGTTCCGGTATAATAATTATCTATTTTTGTTCGGTATTTTCGTTGTTCCCCTGTAACAACAAATTATTTGTAAAAAAAGGGTAAAAAAACAAAACAACTTCAGTATAAACTTAATTGAAATGAATGGAAACAAAGGTATAACAAGTTACTGAAATAAGCAGAATTTGTTTTTTAATCTTAGTTCCGGTATTATCTATCTTTTTTGTTTCGGTATTTTCGTTCGTTCCGGCTTGTTCCAGTAAATAGTCCGACCCGCTACAAAGTGTCAAAACCAACGAGTCCAGGATACGATAGTGAACACAGCCAATAGCATTAATCTGCTGTCTGTATGGTTATCACTTAAAATTTGTGAAAGGCTCTACTTATGGACTTTAAAGAGATTGTGCGAATTTCGGCACGAGTTAGTTTAAGAAATAGTTTCAGCTTGAGCCTTTAAACTTACTCTCTTCTACTGGTTTCCACCATCACGTTGAATACATGAATGGTGCTGATCTATCTCTACAGACAAATATCAATGATAGACTAATCATTTCTCTCTCAAAGCGGGGTTTAGGCCTTCCTAAAATTGAAAAAACGTGTCTATGTGTTTGCTTCCTTAATTTGCAGCTGGCGAAATCACTCCTTCATGCACCGGTAACTTGGGCGATAGTTTCTTCAACAAATGGGGATAGCAAGCGTCTTTACTACTATGATACGATCAGACTAGCGCACTAACTATAATTTCAAAAATGTCTACAAATTATTATAGGTAGTTAGAGTCGTCTTTATTACAGTCCACATATCGAAAACACGTGTTTCACGTACCAGGGTGAATTTTATCTATGGATTGGTAAAGATTCATTTAGACTTCATTAAGAGACAATCTGACTTGTTCGTATACATGTTTAAATTGTGTTTGTGTTTTTTTGTTGTTGTTGTAAGTTTCAAATAATGAGTGAAGATATTTTAGATTTGGGGACTGTGAACCCTAACTCTGGCTATAGACATTCCTCGACCTGCCGTGGGTCGTGCCCTTAACCACAGGGGCTCATTACAAAGAAAATTAGGAGTATGCGTCAATGAATCGTGGGCTGAGGGGTCTAACCTGTTACATTATAACACTGTTACAGGTTAGACCCCGCAGCCCTCGATTCATTGACGGATACTACTAATTTTCTTTGTAACGACCCACTGTGCCCTTAACGGGAATGATATAAGTTATAACGCTTGTATTATAATATTAAGTGACACTATAAAACTCGTCATAAAAGAGTTCATCAACATCTGCTTCATTTATTCTTTGATTAAAAATGTTTATAAACTCCATAAATTCTTTGCCAGCTACCGTTTTTCCAAGCGTTACATTTAGATCACGCTGTATAAATCGATAGTGTATGATTCCCTGTATTATTAATATTTACATCTATAAAATATATCACATTTATTTCAAATGCATTTTAGCTGCAATATTACAAATTTAAATAATGAGAGACATCACAGGATATAATATGATGGCATTTGTTAAATATATATTTCTTTCAAGCTTTTGATAGAATTATCAAATTAAAAAATGTAATTAATATTCAAAAGATTTTTTTTCCATGCTATTTCATAATAAAGATTTTTCCACTTGGATTAAAATATTTAAATGAAAATTTTTATTCTTTATTTTCCATTAGATTCATTTTCCATGAGATCATATAAGAAGTGCATGCTATAATAACCAAGTTTTTGCATGCCTTTGCTGTCACAAAAATATCTGCAGTGTGTTTCCCACTAATAAAATGGTAACCATATTGAAAACCAACACATGAACAGTGGCACTGACTTGAACAGCTAATACTCACTCCAGGGCCACAAACTTGTGGCAGATATGGCATTAGTTAAATTGACATTTCTTTGTGTTTTCTTTCATTTGAATTGTATGTATTTAAATTTTATTTCACTGAATATTTCTTAATGAGCACCTACTATCACTGTCAACGTAAGAACCATGAAACAAGTATGTGAGGTCACAAGAAACATGGTGCACAAATCATAGATGGGCATGTAGTTAGGATGGTCAGCATTATTGTATAGTTCATTCTGCACAGCATCGCGAATGATATCCACATCTTAAGCTCAGTGAATTTTTTCAGGTTAGCATCATTAGATGTAGCTAAAAGTAACTACTATGTTTCACACACAAAGTATTTCAACCTGTTCATCTTGACAGAGTGTAACAAAGCCCATTAAATACATGCTAAAACTTGTTCTGTTTACATCAGATATTTCGATGCCATCAAAACCTGTGGAACAGTTGTTATGTTTATTATGAAGCGATTCCATTTAGCTATATTCAGTAGTAATTTAGTTGCTTCCCTGTGATTATTTGCAGTATTAAAAATGGACTCTTCTAGAACTCGGGATGAACATGGCAAATTATGTGTTCACAAACCGTCTTTTTCAGAATATATTGAATGAATGGTGTTGTGCTGTGTGTCAATATAATTATATTTAAATGATTTGTGCACAAAACAAATTTGGTAATTTTAGCTACATATCAAGATGTTGAAGTGAAAATTCAATGAGAAATGGACTCAGATATCATTTCCAATGCTCTGTTGAATGAACTATAAAACAAAGAATTTATTTTGTTGTAGTTTCAGAAACTTCACAAAAACCTAAAGATATCCACACCTACTCCTGTAGTACATCATTTTAATATCAGAGTACATGTATTTCATGTTTACCTGTGAATTAGTATTAATTTTGTAGAGTATGCAGAAAATGCAAAAATGTTGAAGATGCTTTAAATATATTGGTAGTCATGTCCACAAGGGTAAATACTGACAATCTAATAAATAAACTATGAAGGTATTAATATAGTGGCATTGGGTTAGGTGGTGGACTTTCACCCAGAATAACCAACAAGCTTCCTGTCTGCCTGTAAATCATGTGATGCCTTCTACCCTTGTTAGTGATAATTTTGATTGGCTGTAGATGGGTATCAGCATATCAGGGTTTGACATGCACAGTACGTGATATGTAAATTAAACTTGTATGCTACAAGAAATTTTGAATAATATGGAATCACTTTAACATTTGTATGATGTATCAGGAACAGAATATAACAGGGATTGGAAGCAAATGTTCTCATTTGATAAGCAAATGACGTTCAAGTGGTCATTTGAACACCAAGATCAAATGCAAATAAGGGGACAATTTGCCTTTAGGCTAGAAACCTCGGTGTCCTTCCCATGGTGACAGGTATGAAGATGAGTGTTACATTATGTTAGGAAGCAAATTTTATTTTTTGCCTTTCCTATTTCAAATTAAGATTTAACATTTTGCTCACATTAGCATCAAAGGAAAACCAACTCTTCCCTTTGCTACTCTTAGGGTAACCTTAATTTTCAGTAGTACTGGCAACAAATTAAGAGAATGTGATTCAGTGAGTACTTATATTTAAAAATAGCCTGTCTAGATGGTGTCTTAACCCCTACAAACTGAAAAATGATGTTCTGGGGGCTGAGTTACAGTACCATCAAAGTTATTCTGTTGCATAATTGTACAGGTGACTACAAGATGATTATCTCTTCAAGTGGAAATCACAGTAAAATGATAGATTCAGTATTCAATATTCATTTTAGTAACTTGGGCCCATAGTACAATAATATAGATAAAATGTCAATACAGGAGCACAATACACATCATATAATATCTGAACATGGTGAAAATTCTTACGTTTAGAATGTTTTTCATTCAGTGTGGAAGATCATTAAACCCAGCATCATGAATGTTTATCTCCCCTTTTGTAGTTTATATCAAAATTAGTTTTATATTGTTGTTGTATCAAGTATTGACGTAACACACACATTCCATCCCTGCTCATTCTCATCCATATTGAATTTCCCTTCCTAATGTCAAGTGTCAAAATTTGTCAAAGTTATATAATTGAACAATTTTTTTTCTTCACAAATTGCACATTTCAATGGCAGCAATACATTACATGTCATTGCTTTATCTTCAGGGATGCTAACAGTGAAAACAATAAGTCATTTTATAGGAATGATATTTTTATTATTGTGGTAAGCCCTATAATAATGTTTCATGACCATTTCCAGTATTACCACAGATAATGAAAATACAAACAATCAAAGAGGAGTGCGCCAGTGGCCTTAATGGTTAGAGTGTCCACCACGGATGAAGGAATTCACAGGTTTGAACCTCAGCCGAATCATATCAGATACTTAGAAAAATGGTACTAGCAGCTGCCTTCCTTGGCACTCAGCATTAAGAGATTAGTGTTAGGACTGGTGGACCTGTTGTCAGGAAAATTTGACTGGGTGGAACATTATGTTACATGTCAGTGGCATGATGTCCTCGTGCTAGACATCTCTATAACTGCCTCACTGCAGACATCACAGTTGCATGACTGTAAAATTGTTAAAGCTACGTTAGAAATCCAAATTACACACACCACATACATAAAATTAAAGACATGTTTAGTATAATATTTACATTTGTTTGCACTTTCATCTTGTTCAGTTTCCTTCCCCCCTCCACCAGATGGTGTTCACAGAGGGTATTGTCATAAATATCACTGTTGTTAGTAGCAAGAGGGTAATTTCCTAACTGGGCTGTTTTAAAGTACCAAATTGGATGAGTAAATGAGTTAAAATTAGTAGCAAATGCAGGTTTTAAAGCACTGGATTATAAATGTGTTTCTATTTTGAGTAGTAATTTTATTTTAAAAAATTTATACAAAAGCTATGGTTCACATTGCATGTACCAGTTAAAGTTCATCCTTTACCTAATTTTTTTCTTAAGGTGGCACTCTACAGATACATGTATTACATACTTCTTTGAGAGTGACAAGTGTAAAGTGAAGTTGTTTGTATTTGCAACATGCACAGTGGAGATAATGTTGGTGTCTCTCAATGCTACTCTCACGTACTGTTGCTGAAATTTCTTTACATACTCTACTTGTGGAAATTGTACAGGATCTAAGCACACATTTGACCAAAATGACTGCTCCCATATGCTTCAAAAATCAGCCTGAATTAATCCAAAGTACACTAATTTGAGCAGTTATTAAAGTAGGGAAAACAAATTTTGCCAGAGTGGGTAATAACAGCTTCTAAAAGTGTAATGAATGAATTAAAAAAATGATGAAAGTAAAGAAAATTTGGCTCTTTTTAAAAAAAAAAAAATTTGCAAATTAATGTCCAGGAAGTAAAAATAACTATACCCAAAACTGCACCCATCATAAACCGAAATCAAAAGAATTGAAAGTTCTTTTAACAACACCAAGGTCCTAGTATAACTAGCGATGAAAACCTGTGAAATTCTTTTTCTTTAACGATCTAATTTTATGCAAAGTACAGAACTGTAGATCACCACCTAAATGTCCCAAAAATTACACCATTGCACTTGTAGTTAATAAAATGATACTTTTGTTTCTTATTACTGAATTATAGGACTAGTTTGGTGTAAAAAATAAGTACCGTAAGTGAGCCTCTTTTGCTTCTTCATCAAATCGACATTGTGATCATATAGTTCACTGGAAACCTCATTTGTATAATTGGAGGTATTTAGTGGCTTGATAGGTTACCAAGAGAATTTTCAATCACCTTGTATTTTCAATCACCTTGTAGTTTAGTCCTTGTTTTAAAAACTTTATGACATATCCATGTCAAAGGTTGATAGGTTGCATTATCTGAGTACATTGTATGATCTTGACAATGGAAGTCCTGAACCACATTTCTCCAAAACCTAAACGTCCAGTCTATAGAAAACAAATTTTAAAAATATTGGGTTGAAGACTAGAAACTGGAGGGTCTTGGAAACAGGGACTCTCACTTCCATGAGTTGATTTAACACTATACAGTTTCACTATGTAGTTTTTAAGGAAAAATTATTTTCACAAGAACATTCATACATCTTAAATATGTTCCTTTTTTCAGTTACGGCTTTGGAACAAAGAGAATACACGTAATGGCCAGGAAAGATTGGACTTTGGGATGTTCTTCAGTTTAATTTAATTCAGGCTGATACAGGCAGTTTTGAAGCAGATAAGTAATAGCTTGCTGTGACATCATTGTGTAGGAACTCCAGAAGTCAATTTGCTGTATTGAATCGAAAACATCAGGATCAAGACACTCAAGCAGATATGACTGATATTGCCATTAAATGATAACCTGTCACAAAGTTAAGTATCGCTGCTGCACCATTTTAATTTGTGATAGAACTTTGATTTCTACATAAACATGGCAGCAGACAGTTTCATATCCAAAGAGTAAAGTCACAATAAAATACTGGTTGCACAATGGGTATTCGGGGTCTGACAGCATTTATTGATAACAATCCCCAATTTCTTCAAGATCACAAGCTTCATGACACAAGGATTGTAATCGATGGCAACAACTTCTACTTTTTTCTATATGACTTTTTCAGTATACCATGTCATTATGGTGGTGACTATGATGCTTTCTGCAAGCGAGTTAGGCAGGTGTTTAGTCACTTTAGAACCTGCAATATTTCACCATACCTTGTGTTTGATGGTGGTTATGAACCCAGTGATCGAAAACTGGCCACAGTATTAGCCAGAGCTTCCAAAAGACGCTATATAGCTGGTTTTATCTCTCATGGCGGTGGAGGAAAAATTTTGCCATTATTGACATATGAAGCCTTTTGTAAGGTTGTAAAGGAAATGGACATTCCTCATGCGTCTTGCATATACGAAGCAGATGATCAGATTGCAGCATTAGCAAATGACTGGAACTGTCCTGTCCTTAGCAATGACTCGGATTTTTATGTATTTGATTTAAAAGGAGGATTTATACCGCTTGATTACATAGATTTTAATCTCTGTTCTGTTAAGTCACATGAAGAGTTCGGGAACTCAGGAGCATCAGATCATTACCTCCAGGTGAAAATATATCACACAGATAACTTTGTCAAAAGTTTTAATGGCCTGGACAAAACTGTTCTTCCATTGCTGGCTACTTTACTTGGAAATGACTATGTTGATAGAACAACCTTTGAAGCATTCTATAAAAAAATCAAATATCCAAAGCATTCCAGCAAGCATTTTGTATTGCCAAAGAAACACAGACACCTGATAGGTCTGATGCATTGGCTGAATTGTCTATCCAGTATTGAGTCTGGACTAGAACAAGTGCTGGAGCTTACTCCAAAAGATAAGAGGGATGTACTAAAGGACACCATACAGCGGTCCATGGAGGGTTACACCAACAAGTACACATACAAGTTTTTCAACCTTTTCAAGTTTTTCACAGAAGGGGATACGACAGAATTAGCAGAAATGGGCGAGTTATGCGACTATTATGGCAATCCACTGCCAGCCTGGTTCTCAACAGTCTTGCGTACCTGTCAGATTCCCATCGTGCTGCAGAATGTGGCAGTGTTACACAGAGTCATCTTGAACTGTCAGGTAGAGCAGATGACTGAAACTTCAGCCTCTAGGTGCTCTGCTAAGGTGAGGCAAATAGTGTATGGTCTTGTAATGAGCTCTACTGACGGTAGATTGGCAAAAAAATCAGACACGGTTGGGAAGGGTAGTCGTGACATTAGTGTGGAGGAGTATGACAGAGAAATGAAGAATCTAAAGAAATTCTACATGGAGCCAATAAAGGAGATTCCAGGTTATGGAAATGCACCTTCTTTGGAAGAGATTCCTAAGCTGTCACAGAGCCACAGACAGGACATCATCTTCTCCAGTTTGGGAATTCCTAGAGATATATTTAGTGATAATATGATGTCATTAAGTCTGGTCTTCTTTGCCATTTGGATATGGGTGCATAATTCAGTCCCCAAAATCTCCTTGAATCATCTGAAAGCATATATTATAAATTTAATCATGCTACACTTAAAGTACTGGAGGGTGGGCAATGGGCAGGTATCAGAGCCTAGAGAGATGCTGGATAGCCAATTCCATCTTGTATTCAGGGAGTTGTCAGAGAAAGATTTGAACCAGCTGTGGAAAAACTTGGAGAAATTTTTTAAGAAACCAGAACATACAAAGAAGAATCCAATGGAGCCAAATGTGATCCACGGATATTCTCAGCTGCAGGCCTGTCTGCATGATCTGATTTGTCTTAATCGGCTCCTCCTTTGCCCATTCCCAACACCTTGCTTAGAACTAATATTCCATGGTACCTTCTTGTACAGCTTCTGTAGAGAGCTTCACTGTAGAACCAACCCAGACTTGTACATTACAGAAATGTTGATGAAAAACAACCCAGTACTGCAGTTGTACAACAACATATTATCTACATTAACTGGAGTTGTTTCTTTGCATTTTGTAGAACAATCTGTACCACACAGAAAGAAAAATAGTGCAAAAAATGCCAAGAAAAAAAGAAAGAGAGAGGAAAACTTGGTGGAGAAGGATGATCCAGAAAGTAGAACTGGATATTCAGAAACAATAAAGACAGAGACCAACTCAGTGTCTTTGGAAATGAACTGTTCCATTGACAACCGATTTTCATTACTCCAGCTGGATGATGAAAGTGAACAACAAGAAGATTTTTCCTAATGTAACTTCTTAAATTAAAGAACGTATAGGTAATATAAACATTATTCGCAAATATTTTATCCTCAGCCCAACTTAGTTGGTCGGGGGATGTATAAATGGGTTCTGTCCATTGTCCACTTTTGTTCCATATGATAATTCCAGAACAGTTATGGATACCGGTATCAGTATTTCTGTGAAATTTGGTACACATATTAGACAGATCTGTGATTTGCTATTCACAGTTTTTCAGTTTAAACAATTTTGATTTTTTGTCCATTTATCTTTCTAACCATTGATTATTTATATATTTGTTTAATGAAAAAAAACCCATCAGAAACAATTTGGGGTATCGCAATGAAATTGGTATATATATTTGACTAGATGTGTAGATGAGCCTTCAGTATTTTTAATGTCTTCATCCATATGTCTGTTCATCTACACATATTCAATTTAATTTCCGGAGCATACTGATTACTCCAGAAATGTTCAAGATAATGTGCAGGGGCCATGCTACCAGGCGAAGTGGGCGACTAAGTAGCCTAAAAAATGTAAACTTCGCCCTCTTCTGTTAGGAAAGCGAAAACGACTTCGCCTTGTGATTTTTTTTTTAGAGGTGCATTGAGTAATCATACCTTTTGTGATGCCCCCTCGCCTTAGGCAGGTTTATTCTAGTATTGTGTTGTAGAGAAAGGTATTCATCAAGAGATCAGTAGCTTGGCGTAGTTTTGATATCAATTACGTTGACAAACAAACTCTTGCCCATTCACAAGCACGTGTTGGGATAGCTGGTTGACCATTAACCCTTTCCCCGAGTAAGGTAGCAACTGTCAATGCCCAATTTCCGCATGCTATTCTTTGATGATAAAAACATACAAACTTGTGTTTTGAAACTTTAACACTAGTGTGTAAATAGCAATTTGTGTTTTAAGAACAGAATCGGTGATCTGGATATATATTAACTGCCTCTTGTACACTATTTTGTCATAAAATTAGTTTGAAACTGTAAGTGAACCAGTAATGGGGAAGAAATGGCTGACATCGCTAAGTCTGGGATGTACAAGTTTATTAGATTGTCTGTTTTTGTAAATCATCAGGCAAATACATTCAGAAAAATATACAATTCATTGAAAGCCAAGACTAGGTATTATTTTGTTAAAGATTTAACTTTAAAATGCAACTATGTAGGTCAGAAATGTATGGGACAGTGCTATGTTGTGGAATTAGCGAGATGCATTGTAAGGTCTAAGTTGTTTCCTGACTTGACACAAATTTGTGAAAATATGGAAAAAAGCAGCGAAGCAGATACTGTTTAACTACTGCCTAAATTTACTGCAAGTACGTAGACAAATAAATAAACCGTAAATTTGCAATCCTGTCAGTGGATTGTTGTAATGAAGCTATATTAAAGTGATTACATTAAGAAAACCCCTCCTAGATGTACTCACGTTAGGCCAATAAATCAGCTGCTCACCTGTGATGATGTTGATTTTCGGGTTAGGGGCTGATATTGCCTCTTCATTGAAAGCTGCAATTATTTGCAGCCACTTTTGTCTGCACACATCAGCGTACATTTGATACCGGTATTTCACATGGCTGTGGAGCTACCGTTTGCTGAAGGGTTCTTTTGATGACATGTACATTATATTTCCGGAGCAAATTTTATGTTTGGTGACTTGTAAAACCACGCGGAATAGCACCACCATCTGTCCTGTGGCCATTTTAAATTTTGCGCTAGATACGATTGTTACCAATTACCAATATGTGTCTAAAGTGTACGCAGGATTGTTCCAGAATGATCTTCATGCAGCAGAATTGCACATTTTAATGAACAGGTGACATTAGACCGACATATCATCCATCAGTATCAACACAGATTTGGGGGGTTGATTTATCGGACTACACTCATGTCTGTGTTGATTCTGTAGGAAAGAAGGGTTTAGTTTATATACCAACTATAAAGGCAACATGTCTGTAATTTTATGCATTTTAGTGTGTTATGTATGAATAGTTAAGGTAATGTTTTATCTGCAACGAAGAAATGAGGATGAACAGTATGATCTGAAGACATGTGTGCACTTGCCCTCATGTACATGGTACAGGGGTTGTTTCAAATGCATTTAGAAATTTTTGAAAATGCCATTATTGTTAACTTTTAGAAAGTATAAATAAATTAAAGAATTTTAAAAAATTGATTATGGGTAGTTGATTAAGCATTTTTACTAACTTGAAATTACAGTAATATAATCTGGTTACTCAGTTAAAATTTGTTACAATGTAGTTTCTATCATTCTCCTTTAGAATCATATGGCCAAAATAACTCAGAAAATTTTCTACTTGAAAATAAAGTACTGCTTAAATCCAATGCTAAATGCAAATGTGAATACTTGGAAATAGCGGGCTTAATTCAAATAAGAGAACACACACACATTATATATATATATAGAATATATGTATAGTATGTACTCTGTATCAGTGATATACCACGAGATGTATAAATTTTTCATTAAAAGGAAACGAAGCTTGCTGAGTTTCCTTTTAATGAAAAATTTATACAACGAGTGGTATATCATTAATACAGCGTACATACTGTACATATATTTTATTTATACCACATAAAAATACATATGTTTGCCCTTTGAACGGAGTTCAGATTTACTACAGGCATCCATGTATTGATGTAGTGAATGAACTCCTCACATCCCCGAGTGTGTCCGCTACAAAATGTAGTTCTCTGCCTTAGTAGCTATTTACAATCACCTCTGCATATTGATAAGTTGATTGTTTTCTTTTCCTGGTTTCTATTTTTCTCCACATTGATTAAATCAATATATTACACACTTATGATTTAAACATGAAAGATGGTTGTAATGATAAAAGTAGAGCAGTAGCAACACTTGGATAGCTACACCATTCAGATACCGGCTCATGGAAATTAATGTGGAATAGAAACTAAGCCAACAGATGAACCAACAAGAGGTAATTAAAATATTTTAATATATTTACAGTCGATCTAAGTCATTATTCTGCTTTACCAACAGTACAACCGACCACATTCTTTCTCTCTCTCTCTCTCTCTCTCTCTCTCTCTCTCTCTCTCTCTCTCTCTCTCTCTCTCCCTCTGGTCGGTTTCTCTCTCTCTCTCTCTCTCTCTCTCTCTCTGGTTGGTTTGACTTTAAAACTCTCTCTCTCTCTCTCTCTCTCTCATCCTTTGGTCGGTTTGACTTAACTTTTACCATCATTCATAAGTCCAGAGATATCGTGGGATGACAAACGAAAATCCCCTACGTTCGCCATTTCATAGATTTTAGCCTGTATCCTGCTACGATGGTCGAGAGAGAGAGAGAGCTTTGGACATTTTCATATTTAAATAATAATAATTGATTTTTTAGAACATTATGGTATGTTTAATAAAAAACAATAAAACATAACATTAAATATATCACAGTATGTGTACCACGTAACCGAGGAATTTACTGGTTTGCAACATTGTATCATTGATAAACACTGTTGATAAATCCCAAGGAAAGTGCACACGTATCGTTACGACAAACCATATTCTTGTAGGTTACTTGGTGTAATTTCTATTTCAAGGTTTTAATCGAGCCCAAATTCTTTTTCTCTCTCATTCCACATTTCTGCGCAGTTTGTCTGTTATGCTTGAGATGGGAGGGGAGAACAGAAAGCAGAAAGGATTGTGATGAAAATGTGTACCATATTAAATTAATTTAGAAAACGAGGAATTATTAATACTTTTCATCATTATTTTTCATGCATCAGTAGTGACTAATGTGTGGAAATTGATCATTGATCTAGAATCAACTGCAGACGCTTGTGAGAATGTTTATATACGCGTATTATTGTGCCATGGGCGGATCAGAATTTGATATACCAATAGTATTGGTATATCAAATTGCTTTATACCAACACTTTAAATGCATGTTATTTTTTAATGTATGTGGTATATATATATAGTGTATGTGACCCCGCTATAGCACGTGCCCTTATAACATGAATTCGGATATAACACGGTTGTGGTATGGCTCCCAGATTTCATAAACATGTACACAAAAAAAAAAATTCTTTCTTAAAAGTAAGAAAAAAACAAAAAAAAAAGTTTATTATCATTTTAGGGAAGAGATTGCGTATAAATATTACAAGACGATCGTGGCATGGCTACTGAAATTTTATATGCATTTTTCTCATACAAAACAATAGTGTTTTCTTCTTAAAAAGTACGAAAAATAACGTGTAAAAATGTATTCAGGAATCGCGCAGGGTTTTGCCAATGTCACAAATTGCGATTTTTTTTTCCCTTATTGGCAGCAAAATATACCATCTGGCAATTTTTTTTATTGGTGACATTGTTGGCTGTTTAAATTTGTATATACAACCATTGGTTTGGAGTGGAGAAATTCAGAGGTCCCATGAAAGGAAGCCGTAAAGTTGATGTAAGATGCACTGAAATTTATTGTTACATAAACAAATTCTTTGTCCATATTGACAAACCATCTTAACAGTACATTGTTATATCAAAATCCGCTTATGTTGACATCTAGCATGAATACTGTATGTTTTGAGATATCCGCTTTTTTTTCAAATTTACATTTCTGGTAGCGGAGATCAACAGGACGAGGCATTATCTCATAATCTATCTTTCGTTGGATTTTCGGCTGCTCGCTAGTAGTTAATATATTTACATCGACTGACATTTCTGTGTGGATGGTAAGTAAAATTCCTCTTCTTTTCACTCAGAATTAAATCCTTCAGAACATTCACATTTTCTGTAGTAATCCCTGTCATCAGACCAGAACACATGCGTCTCTATCGTCAATTGACCCTTTCTCTAAATTTCTGATGCATGCGTGGAAGGCAGCATCACTCCACTACCATAAATGTAAAAAAAAAAAAAACTCGTCTATTCAGTAGGCAGGGAGGAACGGTAACTACAATTGACCATATGATGGACAATTAATTTTTTTAAAAAATGTACCCAGATAAAATAGTAGCTGAAATTTCAAAGAAAACATTACCTTTGAAGCACTGATTGTTATGAAAATGAACTAAGCAAATGGAAAAATAAATCAGTCTCAATCATGAAGTACAACTTTTTGAAGTTGCCGCCACAATAAGAAACGGACATTTGTTTGTTTCTCCAAAGCTGTCCTTTAGCGGTGACTTCAATAATGCATGCACCCTTCATCAAAGAAAGCCGACTACAATCTTCAATAATAACAGAGAACTTTTCTTCAAAGGAAGTCATTACCAAACTTAAATAAAAGCAACGGAATCTGATGGATTGTTTCATTTTCCAATGTGACTGGAACATTTTTACTGTGCCGTGAAAGTTTCATTTGTACAGGATAAAAGTTTATGTTTACGAACTCTACCAATGGCGCTTAAAACGGAAACTTTTACCGACTTCGGATGTACTAAAAAGTAAATGTGCTTCATCATTCGTTATGTGACTGTGTTATTTTTTTCCACTGAATTCAGACCTATATGACCTGTGACAATATTATTGAATATTTTAAATCTGTGTGTGTGTGCATATTTTTGATGGAATTACTTGTATTGTGGACTCAACGTATGTGACATGATTCGCGGGTGAGTACACGGTGTTGATACTTTATTGCTATGCATTAGACATGTATATATAAACAGTATACACGTATATTTACCAATACGTGGTTCTCTGAATAAAGTTAAATATTATATATGCCTTCTCTGTTTTCACTAGTTATATTTCTCATTTAATATACATCGATTTAAGATGATAACTGTGCCGATGAAACACATATTTTTGCACCCGCATTTATTACCTACCCCCCTCCCCTCCCCCGGCACATTTTTTCAGGTACATGCATCATTTTCTTCTGCTAACTGACCTGGTTGCTTATAACATGGTTCGGTCTATAACACGGGTTCTATGGCTCCTAACTACCGTGTTATAGCAGGGTGACACTGTGTGTATATATATATATATATATATATATATATATATATATATATATATATATATATATATATACACATTGTATATAGTGTTAATTGCTTCGTGTCCACTTCTCCCTGCTGAGCTCTCACTTCTCCCTGTCCTGTCCAAAAGGAGATGTCACTTCTCCCTAAAATTCAAGTCCAGCTTGACCCCTGAATGTGGTATACATATTAGACTGGGAGTCTGGATGTGCTTTTTAATGTTTCTAAATTATTCACTTTTAGCGTTTTTAAATTTTCGCCTTGTGCCTGTCCTTCCATCCATTCATTATCCACATTTTTGTTTCCTGAGCAGAACCATTCAATATATTTCTATGAAACTTTGTACACATTAGACTAGTCATAAATACATGCCTTTTGCTGTTATGAATTCTTCATTATTTTTGAGGTTATTTTCCTTTCATCTGTCTATCCATCATTTATACTTTGTTTCTGGAACAAAAGTCTGAGACCATTCAGTATATCATTATGAGACTTTGTTTATTTACCAGACTAGTAATGTAGATGTGTCTTTTGCTATTTACAAATCAGTTTTTATATTTTTACTAGGTTAATTACCCAGCCTAGGAAGCGAATTTAAAAAAGGGGGTATAAAAATATAAAAAATTGGGATGAGAGAGTTTAAAAGAAAGTTTGAAGATAAAAATAATAAAAAAATAATTTGGGTTGCTGCTGCAAGTTTTTAAGTCATGACCTAATTTGTCAGCCAGGACACAGAAAGACAAATGTGGATGTTTATATGTCATTTTTTTTCTATCCATTGTACATCCATCCATACACACTTTTATTTCTGGAGTAAAGATTCAAAAACTTAAAGATATTCCTTGGAAACAGTTTATTTGCATATCATTCATGGTCTGGATGTGCCTTTCGGAATTCTTCAGTGAAAATGATACACAATAAGTAAGGTATGATGATTGCTAGCTATCCACTTTTGACTCTTTATCATTTCCACCTGCCAACTTTCAGCTACAACAGGCTACTTGATAATAAGCTGTTTACCTTGGAAAATATACAAATATGTCGGTAGAAAGTGACAGGAAATCATCAACCATCTTACTATTTCTATTTCTGATTCTTTGGATAGACAAATAAATGGACACTCTAAAATGCTAAAATGCAGCACTTGCAAAAAGATGGTACAGTTCATAAACTTTGGTTACATACTAGTTTATACAGATACAGTATCATAGATTGCATTAAACTGTGAGGCAAAGGGAGATAATAGAGACAGGCACCAGTCTGTTTCTGTATGATAGATTGAAATTGAAATATGCAGTTTCTCATGTGAATAATTTTCTTTTATGTATTTTTGCTTATCTCTTTTTTTAATGTTCTGTAGGTTGTTTATACCATTATAATATTGAGAATATTCTGTATTTTAGAACTTATTTGAAATTCCAAGAAACCTGTATTTGGCTATAGTTTCTGTGATAAATGTTAAAAAATAATCAAACTTTAAACAATAATTGTATACTTGTTTGTATGCCATATACAGTGTATAATAGATTTTATTCATTTAGGAAAAGTGATCATTATTGCTTGAATAATTTCAAAATATCTGGAAATCAGTAATACAATCTCATTAGAGCAACTTGCCATGTACATATCATCAAACCAGTTTATTTACACAATTTTTTGTAAGAGTTGTTTAATTTTGGACTTCCAGCAGAATGCAGTGCATGACAGAATTTTCTGAGGAACAACTAATCCAGATTTCAAAGGATTAATATGAAACTTGGAAAATGCAATGATCATCTGAAGACAGATCACAATTTTCCTGTATTTTTAACTCTTGCTTCTATTTTCGATAGCATGGAAATAGAGCTACTTCTGATTTTTTTCTTTTTGTAAAACCAAATTCTTTTACAAGTTTTTTCTTGTATGCATGCCATAAGGTGGAGCATTCTATGTTATGATGTTTGTCCATCCATCCTTTCATCTGTTACCAATTTTGTTTCCATCCAGTAACTAAGTTTGGCCAATATCAGCGGTTACTATACAGTTTAGATGGTTTGCATTTGGATAAAGAAAGAACTCTTATAAATTTCTTAGTCAAAAAGAACAAAGTTAAAGGTAACTGACTGAAAGAAGGATAATGGTTTCCTCACAATAACTAGCATTTCACCATCCAAAGTTACCAAACAATGTGGATAAGTGCAAAAAAATAACCTAAAAAAAATCAGAGATCAGTGTCAAGGTCAGAATGACTGAAAGAAGAAAAATGGTTTCTGCATAGTAACCTTTTCCATCATATAACAGTTAACAAACATTGTAGATGGTTTGAAGTTGGAGAAAGGAAGAACTTTAATGATTTCACATTCAAAAAGACCAAGTTCAAGGTAACTGTGACGGAAAGAAAAGTGGCTTCTGCTCAAACGCTCCTTTTCCACCATCTACACTTACCAAACTTTGTGGATGACTTGCACTTGGTGTTAGAAATAAAACCTAAAGAAAAATGGGGTCAGTGGTCAGGTCACTAACTGAAAGCAGAAAAATATTTCTGCATGATAACCTTCTGCATTATATATTGTTACCAAAACATTATTGATGGTTGACATGTGGAGAAAAGAAGAACTCAATAGATTTTGGAGTAAGAAGGATAAAGTTCAAGGTAACTGACAGAAAGAAAAATAATGGTTTCTGCACCAAAGTTTGTGGATGGCTTGCTCTATGTATAAGAAAGAAATGTATCAATTTGAAATCCAAGGTTAGAGTCACTCTGAAGAAGAAAAATGGTTTCTGCACAAAAACATTAGTACTGCATCATGTACTGGGATCAGTCTTTGTAGATGGCTTGTACTTGAGGTAAGAAAGAAGCCCATTGGTTTCTGGGTTTAAATATAGGTTAAGGTCACTGTGAAAGAAAGAAGAAAAAATGTTTTTCTGCAGAGTAACATTAGTTCTGCATCACAGACCTGAATCAATCTTTATGGGCATTAGTAGTGAAGAAACCTTTTCATTTGGCAGTCTAAAAATTATATGTCAAGGTAACTCTGAAAGAAGAAATATGGCTTCTACACAGAATTTTCATTTCTCAATTACATGCCTTTCCAAAGTTTTTGGATAATTTACATGTTGGGTAAGAAAGAAACCTATTGATTTTGGGGTCCAAAAAGATAAAAGGTCAAGATCACTAAGACTGAATGAACATAAATGGTTTCTGCATTATAACTATAGTTCTAGACCATGTACTGTGACCAAAGTTGTTTTTGGGGGTGGGGGCTTGAACTATAGGTATTACAGAGGCCTGTTGATTTTAAAGTCAAAAGATCAAACTTCAAGGTCTTTGTGGCTCAAAGAAAAATTGCAGAATAGCTTTATAGAGTAAAGAACTTTGACCAAAGTTTGTGGATGATTTGTACTTGGGTAAAAAAGAAACTGATAGATTCTTGGGTATAAAGGTCAGAGGTCATGGTTAATATAATAAGCAAATAATGGTTTCTGCACAATAGGATTAGTTTAAGACCACATACCTTAACCAGTGGTCAATGTCATTGACACCTGTTCAGTAATCTCCAGAATTCACCAAACCCTACTAGTTCCTACATGAAACGTGTATAATGTGTCCTCCCTGGTATTCTTGCTTATCAGTTTAAATAGTATGAAAACAGAAAAAGGCAATGGAACTGATTTTGATAGGCTATTTAATTACCCTGTTTTCGATGAAGATGTTACTGTAAACAAATTATGGATGCAAATTACTGAAGATCAATTCACAGATAATTTATCTAATGAGGGATTTGAAACTCCAGATATATATATCAGATGTGTACAAAAAATTTGCTAAATACAATTTTAACAGATGATGCACAAAATTAACTAATTAAACTTCATTCACAAATTCAGGGGAAAACATTATTAACATGAAGTTGGTGGAGAGTCAATACAAATTCATATTTTAAAAGAAGCAGTCTAAAGATGGTGGCACCTAGTTCTGTGGTGAGTAAAGGTGCAAGTCCATAAGTCTTTCGGCTGGACAAATGAATGAAACAAAAGTCCCATAAAAGGACTGATGCTCTACTGGCCAAACCGAATTTCAAAGAATCCAAGATAACTCTATAAATTCTTTTTAACTGTACAGTACTGAAACCATCTTATATGTTTTTGAGAAATTCCAAAGTATAAAATTTGGTAAGAAAACAATTTTCTTATGTTTGAGATAACATGTATATTCACAATACATGTATATCTGTAACATGGCCAGCAACCTACGTCACACCTGGCATAGGAAGCACAAAATTGTTAACTCTGTTGACAGAAGTTCTGGCTTTATTTCTCCAGTTGTTGGCATGGTTTGTGTAAAATTATGCCTAAAGAACCCAGAAACTACTAGGGAATCTGGGGTCTTGCTATGGATGCCCTTGTTTTTCCACAAACATTGGCTTAGAGTTACAGACTGTTAGCAAATGTTTGTGAAAGCAAGAATAATGTTATCGGTTTAATGCCATTTTTCAGTACAAGACAAGCCATACATGTTGGCCAATGTATTTGGTTGAGGAAAAACCCAGGAAGAACCACCGATCCATGGGAAGCTGCTGGCAAGCTTTCTCCAAAAAACCATGTTGAGATGCCATTAAAGGCAAGTACTTTAGACCACTTGGCCAACTGGGGTCCCTAGTACATATGAGACAGAATTCCCGCTGAATGGATGAAAAGATAGATAATAATGTATTTACTTGCCAGCAGATCGGGGTCTGTGTTGTTTGTTCTGCTGATCATTCCTAACAAACTGCATAGGTCCAGATCTGCCAGCATACTATGTGATGGCATATCAGTGACTTGGCAGTTTTCAGTTGGACTTGACTTTTAAGCAAGTACATATGATATCTAATATTACTAGTGTGAAAGTGTTGAGATAACTGGATTTTTTTTCTCCCCTATGTTAGCAAAGATATTGCTTCTCTGGAACAGTGGTGATGGAATAAATGTGATGTTGAAATCTTTCAAAGTCATATGATATCTACATCAGTTGCTGTATTTATGCTCAATTTAGGTTTATATCCAGTATGTATCGCTTCTGCCTCAAGTGTGCAAGGACCAAAGCAAGGAATTTTTGCATTACAATTTTTTTTGTGAAAAAATGTTATTCAAACTGTCAGAACTTACACATTTCTCAGAAATCACTGCATGCATAGACATGGAACCTTATGGGGGCAGCTATATCGAAAACTTCAATGCGTTGCTAGTAAAAATAGGTCAAAGTGACCTAATTTTACTCTCTAGTGATGATACTTTTACATTCATCTCATTGATACTGTTGCATGTATAATCTGATGCATGCAGTAATCCTATGGAATATTAATGCTAGCAATTTTTATTTTTTGTTTGTTTTTTAAGTGACTTTCTTTTTCTCGTGCTCCATTGGTTACATTTTTATTCCATTTCTCCATTGTAGCTCTACTCCACATATATACATGTCTGTACTTTGTGAGGAATGGCAACATATGTACAACATGAATCCCATGAAAAGACTGACATTCTACTGGGCAAAAAGACCATTTCTTTCATTTAACTGTCAGGTGTTGACACCATCTCTGATATTCTTCAGCAGTAACAAGATTTTCAAGTTAGCTGATGTGGTGGACATCAGATTACACCATTTTAATTTATGACAAAGCCAATATCATATGAGGGAGTTTGGTGAAAACCCCAGGTCATAATGATGATCCATTCAGAGGGCGTAGCAACAAGAATTTGAAGACAGTCATCATGGCAACCATATTGGATCAACAACTGGTGCCATTTTCATTTATGACCAACTAGGTGTCGTAAGAAGTCTTGGTGAAAACCCCCATGTTGATACAGACATATATGGGTGTTTCTAAGAATGAAAGTTTTATTTGTTAAATTACGTGTGTTTTTAAAAGATTCAAGGATATTTGTCATAATAACAAAATCAAATGTTCTTATTTTAAATTCAAGGACTTTTCAAGGCAGTCATTCAAGGACTCTTGAAGGCAACCAGACCTTTTAAAAAAAGGCAATCGTTCAAGGACGTTATGGGGCATTATTCCAATACAAGGCAACAATTCAAGAACTTTTCAAAGTTGTGTGAACAATGAAAAAAATAACTAAAAATATGACTTTTAGATATTTTTGTATATGTAAATGAAGCCTATGGAATGCAAACTGCAACCAAGTAAGGCACGAGACAAATGTGCACTCCATGACCAATTTTCTCCACATTTTTTGATGGTCATCATCATCAAAGTAAAGTGACTGTATTAAAGAAAATGAAACTAAAAAAATCAAAACAATGCATTGTATTATGAGGATCCAAAAAACAGTATACAAGTAAAAAAGACGAGTTTCTTAATTTGGATCTTCAATTATTAAATACCTTACAAGTTAATTTATTTGCTTATCATTGTAATTGTATTTAATCCACAGTTATCTCATCTGCCTATGATGCAGATAGGTAGAGTGCATGATGCTCAATGATTTGCAGAATAATTACTTTTAATGTTTAAACATTATTAAATTTGTCCTGAATTTTGTGTTTTTAATATATATATATATATATATATATATATATATATATATAAATTTTTTTAAAAAAATGTGCATCAAGGGAGATAACTTTGCAGTTGCAAACAGACTCCCTCTGCTTTATTACAGTCAACAGTGTACCTACATTTTCATTGCTTGAAAAAGTCTTTCACCTGGGCCATAATATTTTTAATATCGTCCACAATATAAAAATTACTGGTTCTTCAGTTCATAGGCATTGAGTTCAAAAACAAATACATTTCATGCATGGTTGTATTTAATTTAGCTGGGGTTTCCAAGAGTCCTGAATTGATAAAATAATACATACCAATTATTGTTGTTAGATTTTGATTAGTGAGTAGTCTTTGAATCACACAAAATAAATATCAACTCTTTGCCTCTAGTCTTTTTCTAGCCTCAAATGGTGACAAGTTCATCAGGGGAATCAATTCATTGGTTAGTGCATACTTTTTTCCAGCCCATATGAATTGTGTGGGAGGTTTATCTTCTCCATTTTCAAATTCAAAGTGTTTGCTTAATTCAATAGCTAACTTTGACTTGATCAGTCCAATACCTCCAACAGAAGAGGATGCAGGATGGTAGACTCTTCCAGTTTCTGGTAACATGCATACCTTCTCAGGCTGAAATGGAACATTCAGAGTATCCCCTGCATACCCATACAGTATTTGACCAGGTCCAGAACTATCAGGATATCTAACAATATGAGTGTAAACAACTGGTCTGTCATCACATCGAATATAATTGCTCTCTCTTCCACAAGGGGAAAAATAGGGAAAATCTTGAGTGTACCGTCCTGTATCATTTAGTCTTAATCGAGTGAAGAAAAACTGCAGAAATGCTTTCTCTGTAAAAATAAAGGTTAAGAAAAATTCTTAAGCATAAATATACAGTGAAATACATTATATAACCGTAATTTTCATTTAAACATGGCTGAAAAAGAATGACTGCCTTTAAAACACTGATTTCCAAGTTACAAGTTTGAGGTATGACACCAGACAGCTGCCCTTGCAGACAGTGCTACAGCATGCTCCATGTATATAATCAGTTTTATGGAGAAAATACTTAGTCCACAGGAAAATACCTAAGTCATAAATGTTAATACAGTGATCATGGATTACTTGTGATATTTTCTAATAATGTTCTAGATGTGCGTGTGCAGAGATAGGACAAAATGATTTTTCTGCTGTGGATTTTCAAACAGGATGCATTCATTAAGATGGCTGCCAACACTCAATGATCAACTCAACTGCTTTTCATCACTTGCCATCACTGTACTCTATATTTGTTGTGACTACTACAGTTAATACATATCATAATAATAATGAAATATATACTAAGAGACAAACTTTATAATGAATATTTTTCATCATGGATTCATCTATCACATCAATGTGAACTTTCTCACACTCTTTTGACTCAGAAAATTTTTCATTTGAAGGATTCTCTGATGTAGAGCAAGACCTTCCTGTTAAGGACTATTTAGAGGGTATCATCTACAATGTGAAACATTTAAATTTGTCCAATTTCACAATAACATTTTTGACAACTGGATTCTTCCATCGGTTCCTGGAACAAATTAAAAAGGAATTCGCTTTTGATTCATCCCAGTTCAAGTTTACTATTACAACACATGGACTAAAATGTGTACTATGTAGTCATAGAAACCAAGAATTATCTGATGAGAGAGCTGATCCACTTTCTAGGGTTCTTGCAATGAATAGCACTATGACCCCTATGCCACCTACAGAGATCATAGACAGCACTCTCCATGTATGTGTAATACTGACCTGCTGCTGACTGTTATACAAATGCTCCAGAAGCAAGTGGGCAAGATGCAAAAAATAGATTGACAAGCTAATAAATGAGAAAGTTAAATTAGCTGCCCAGAGAGAGAAACCTTTGACTATCAGCAGACATTCACAAACCATTGGTCCTAAACCTATTTCTCTAAGTAAAAGTGTACAGACACCTGAAGTATTGCCAAAAGAAAACCCAATGCAGTTTTCCAACTCTGCCACTGACTCAGCCAGAACTGATAAAGTTAAGAGTAATAAAGCACCATACAGACTAACTACATCAATACAAAGTAAACATAACACTTTGCCTTCTACCAGCAGAGATAACATCCTCATTGGTAGTTCCATTTTACATAGAATTAACAACAGAGGGCTGAGGAACTGTGTTATAAAGCATGCCATTTCAGGTGCCAAAATACAGACAATACTGGAAGATATAAAAATATATGATCTCTCCAAGTTTACTAAATTAGTCCTCTATATTGGAGGGAACAAAGCCAGTGAAGGGACTGATCTAGAACTTTCTGAAGAACTATATGACCAATTACTTACACACATCCATAAGCAAAATCAAAGCTGTCAGGTTGCATTGTGTGAAATGCCCCCCCCCCCCCGGGAGATTGTGTTGTGTTAGATATCGATGAGGTCATCCGAAGACTGGCAAGTGAATGGAAGTGTGATATTGTTTATAATTACATGAGTTTCCTGGATGAAGTGGGACAAGTGATGCAACATTTATTTAGAAAAAGAGATAATATCCACCCGTCTATCAGAGGGGTGGAAAAGCTGGCAAATAATATAAATGCAGTCTTTCATGTAGTCTAGTCTTACAGCCACATTACAAACTTCATCTGTCCCTATAAACCCAATGTAGGTCAAAACAGTGTCAGACAATATGGCCAGCCATATCAATAGTCAATACACATTGGGATGTGATTACTGTGGTGAGACCAAACATTCAGCACAGGAATGCAGGCACAGACAGCCAATACAATGCCATCAGTGTGGTAGCTTTGGACACAAAGCTAAAACTCATACTAGATTTATGAAATAGGAAAAGGGTAATGAGACCATCTCAACTCCACAGGAAGACTATTCAGCTGGAGGACCAATCTGTCTATCAAGGACTGTCATATACACCATGCATCCCTTTGTCAAAACAGATTTGATCCCCTTGCTGATGGACGTTCTGAATTTGGAATCTTACCAGCTACATGTACATATTCAGATATGACTGATAGTTCACATTTATACAATGATTATAAAAGTAGAAAATGCAGTTGTAGAAAAACTAATTTTTTATACAGTAATGACAGTTGTAATGATGACCACTGTGAACATAGTTTTAATACTTTTAATGTCTCCTTGAGTGCCTCTAATAGCACTGATGTTAATCTCATGAATTTTGGAGTTTCTAGTAAGGGTTTACACATAGGTCATTTAAATATTCAGGGTTTTCGTGGAAAGATTGATCAAGTGAAGTTACTGCTAACCTCTCCAAATAATAACATCCATTTTTTTGGACTCTTGGAAACAATGTTGACAGAAAATCAGGGTGAAAATTTCTTGTATATCAATGGCTATGACAAACCTTATCGAAGGGATAGGAAAGCAGGTGGTGGTGGGCTCCTTGTGTATGTTAGAACTGATACTATTTGTAAAAGACGGAAAGACTCAGAAATACAGGAAATAGAATCCATTTGGCTACAGATCACTCCAGAAAAGTTAAGCCCTACTTAGTAAGTTTTGTGTACAGACCCCCATCATCACACATTGATTGGTGTGAATATTTTGAACTTCAAGTAGATAAAATTTTAAATGAAGAGAAAGAATTTTACATTCTAGGTGATATAAATAGAGACCTTCTCAATGATCAAATAAAAGTGAATTGGATGAATTCTGTTGCTTCGTTAGGTATGGAGCAACTAGTAAATGAACACACCAGAGTAACATCTACCTCTAAAACACTTATAGATCATATTTATACCAAAAGAAAGGAAAATGTTTTGGAAGTAATGGTTCAAGGACTGGTATAGGTGACCACTTTGCAATGTTTCTAACACATAAAGTCAATGGCAAATCAAAATAAATAATATCCATATATCCATTACTTACAGATCTTTTCAAAACTTTGATACTGTTAAATTCCTGGAAGATCTGAAACAGATTCCATGGAATACAGTCCAGATCTTTGAAGATATTGATGATGTTTTAGATACTTGGACAGATCTGTTCATCAGGATAGTGAACAAACATACCCCTTTAAAAACACACAGGATAAAGAAAGACCACAGCCAGGCTGCATCTCCCCAGAAATTTTAGAAGCAATAAAGCAAAGAAACCAACTAAAATCAGTAGGAAATCAAACTGAATATAGAGTTTGGAGGAATAAAGTTAATAAAATGATACATCAAGCCAAACAAGCGCACTACAAAAAAGTGTTAGATGAAAACGAAAATAACCTGAAAGCTATCTGGAAAGTGTTTACAGAGTTTGGTGCAGGCAAATGTAAGAGTAAAACTGAAATTTTATCCCTCGATCATGAAGGCATTTATACTGATAATCCAACTGACATCTCAAATATTTTTAATGACTTTTTCGTTCAAATTGCTGAAAAACTTAAAGAACCCATAACTTCATCTGAACATTGGGAACTCAAACATTTTTGTGCTAAAAAACTACCAAACAATATAAAGTTTGAAATTCCTGAAATTAGTCCAGAATTTGTGTTGAAATATATTAAAAAAATGGATGATTGTAAAGCTACAGGACTTGATATGATTGGACCAAGGCTACTAAAGGTAGCTGCACCTGCAATTGTAGAGAGTATAGCTTTCATTTGCAATGCAAACATGGAAAACTGCCGAGGTTACACCAATGCATAAAGCAGGAACAAAAGATGACGTAAATAACTACAGACCCCTCTCTATCTTTCCTTGTCTCTCCAAATTACTAGAAAAACATGTACATGATTCGTTTCTCAACTATTTGAACACTTATGATCTTAATCATGATAATCAGTCTGGCTTTCAACAGAATCACTCCCGTGAAACTGCACTTGTATCTTTGATTGATAAATGGCTGAAAGCATTAGATCAAGGAGAAATGGTAGGCACTATTATGGTTGATTTTCGTAATTATTTTGATCTTGTAGACCATGAACTTTTACTTGAAAAACTAAAACTCTATCAATGCAGTGAAAACTCCCTAAACTGGTTTATTGCTTACTTAACCAATAGAGTGCAAAAAGTGTCTTTAAATGGTCAACTTTCTGAAAGTAAAAATATTAATCCTTGGACCTCTGTTATTCATTCTATTTATTAACGATTTACCTCTTAAGACTGGAACTTCAATTTCTTCCACTGACCTCTATGCAGATGATACTACACTGTCTGAGGAGGGTAAAACCAAAACGGTACTTGAAAATAACTTATAAGATGCTCTCAACAGACTTCAAGTATGGTGCAAAGATAACAGTATGATCATAAACACAGGAAGAAAAAAAAGCTCTACTAGTTTCAATGCAACAAAAACTAGCAAGGCTAGATAGCGACAAACTCCAGGTTCTATTTGACAATGTGAGCCTTAATATGACCTCTCGGGATAAAATTCTTGGTGTAATTGTAGATAACAATCTTACCTGGTCTATTCACATTGAACACATTTCTAAAAAGGTTAATTCTTATCTTTGGCTACTGAGGAAAATCAAAACATACATTCCTCTACAGTATAGGATCATCTTTTATAAAAGTTATATTCAGCCATATCTGGACTATTGTAATGTAATTTGAGGTAATATGTCTAATTCAAACATAACAACACTTTTAAGACTCCAAAAGAGGGCTTGCCGTTTAATTCTAGATCAATGTATAGACAATTTCCAGGATGCAATGAATAATATAAAGGTTTTAACAATACATGAAAGAATATTTCTTAGAAAGGCCAAATTGATGTATAAAGTATCCAGAAAAGCCATTCCTGTCTATCTAAGCATTATCTTTCACTAAAGAGATGTTGATCGTACTCCAAATTTAAGGTCCATAAGAAGCAAAAATTACATTATACCAAGGCCTAAGAAAGAATTGTTTAAACAAGTTTTCAATATACTGGTCCACTGGTATGGAACAACATTCCCAGTGACATAAGGCAGGCTCCTAGCATTTCTTCTTTTCATAATCAATGTCTCAAATGGATGAAATCTTTAGAAAATTGAACAGTTCTAGTACAATAAATACTGCCTGCTTTTCTGTAATTTTGCATCATTTTCACAGTTGAATTTTTCAATGCAGGATATTTTATATTCGATATATGTTTATGTTTCACAGATGCCTGTGCATGTGTTCCAGGCTTGATACTTTGACTTTTGAAATCACCCAATTATTTAGTGTCAAGCCAGATTCTTCACATCATGTTGTATATACTATATATATTGTACATAACAGATAGAAGGCCTCAAGGTAGATTAGTTCTGTAACTAAATGAGTTACCTTCTCTAAATAAGTCTTTATTATTATTATTATTATTACCATATATGTTAAAACTTGCTGTACACCTTGCCAGTCTGATGTATACCTTGTTTAATTGATGTATAGTGCTACAAAAACAGGACATCCCAGTGCCTGGGTTCTGGCTAAATCTTACAGTGGCCACTTTTCCTCTTCAAGTTACATGTCAAAAGGGCCTGGGTTTTGTTCCTGAACATCCATACAAAATTTTATGGGCATGTAGATTTTCACTGTTGGCAAGTACTTCAAAGGTACTTACCTTCGTGAAAAAAATTTTCTGAAGCACTGTCATCCCTGACTTGTCCAGTTAAATGACCCCTTACATTTCAATCCTTATGTCTTTAGTTAGCAGTATACCCGATTCTTCACAATACAGAACTCCCTCAACACAATGCTGCCCATGGGAATAATTAAGAGGTGGTGGAAGGGGTTTCTCTGACTTATTTGGCGAGTTGTACGCTGGAAAGTTGGTGTTAATGCACACAGCCTAGATAACTAACATAACTAACATGTCATAATGAGTTAAAACTTATCTAAATATTACAGTCTTTGAATCTTGTAGCTTTTTTATCTGGCATCAATCGTAAATCTAGAGAGAAGTAGGATTATATGGATATGAAATAAACAGGACAAGCAATGACTATCAATTACAATATTTCATTTATTTCTTATTCCATCTGGTTTATTCTTATTAATTCATTAATAATACCAATACTGCTTATGTTTTTTTTAACTTCATTAATTTAGTGACTTTCTAAAAGATGAGCCTCCCCTCCCCCCATTTTTGCACCAGATATCAATTCAAGATTTTTGGCAAAATTTCTTTTTCTAGATCACCAATTCCTTCTGTATTATTATACTTTCCCTGTAAATTTTACCAGTTTTACCAACCAGCTATACATCTGATTAGCAGAAACAACTAAGTACATTTTGAGAAAATTCAAGATCCCAAAAGGTATGTACATTTATTGCCATTGTTATCACCAGCTATAGATAACATTTTTATGCCCTCGCACCTGCATGCTCATTGTTGGAGAGAACAAAGCTATTTACATGACCTGTATGACTTGTACTATAAATTCAAACGTTTTCTCAATAAAGGAAAACGGGGAAAAATTGCAAAGCTGATAGGGTGTGAAAGCCTATTTTGCCTGCAAAAATAAGGCTTCTTTGTTGTTTTGGCCTATTTGCTCTTGCTTTTCTGCTGAAATCAACCTTGTTCAGTTGCATGATTTTTTTTTCTTCAAATTTAGTGGTTGTATGACTTGTAAAATGGGACACCTCTGAGGGAGACGAGATAGACGTTGGCCATAAAATGCCTTTCTATGCTATTTTTATAGTCCCATGAGAGCATGGTTCATGGTCTGAACCATTTGATTTGCGATTAGTTAGGAACATTTCTTGTAAATAACTGTTTAAATGATCAGTTTGGTATTTTCAGTCTTGCATTTGTTATGGACATTGTAGATATCACATTCAGTCATTTGCTTGGTTGAAAGTTTCTTTTGTGACTTAATGAACTTGTCCACATCATCAACTTTATCATGTATACTTTTAAATGGACCAAACAGCTTATTTAGTTCATTCACAGATAAATCTACATGAGCATGCACTGTTTGTTTATAATTAAAAGTAGTTCATAGCAGATGATACTATATTTAGACATGCAGTATGAAGCAGTGTTGTATGAAAAAATACTGGATGATTCTTACAGTGTAAAATTAATGGAAAAAAATGAGCATATAATAACAAAACATATTGTGGTATTTTTCTTAAGTTAAAAGCAAAAAGTACAAAATATAAATTATAAAACAGAGTAACAATACTGAATGTAGTTAACAGTGAAATAAAATAATGCACCAGTATTTATGATTAAAAAATGGCAAATGTTTCAGACATTGTAACACAGCAACAGCAACAAAAGACAAACTATTTCATGAAAAACGTCAAACTTGCTCCCTAACATTTAAGATGTCCAGTATGGCAAATATTTAAAAATTGTTTCTGCTAATAAATGTATAAACTTAGATAAAATACGTTGAAAATCAATATCACAAACATTTAATTGCAAACAAATATCTATAATTGTGTCAAGAAATTGTACAACCTTAATTACAAAACTGAACACATTTTGCTAGCCTGCAATTACTGTACATTTACAAAATTTCTTTTTTTAAATATATCTGCTTCGTCAGTTATAAATTAAAAAATTTTCATTTTAATTCCTAAGGTGTATTAGTTTGTTAATTGTTACTAATTATTCTTTTGAACTGTATGCGTCTTATATTCAAAATTTTCATTTATCTGGTTTGCATAATTTTCTGCATGGGGAAGAACTTTTGTAACCCAAACTGTGATTATCAATAGTCAATATCATGAGCTACTTCCTTTGCATTCCTTGGCGAGAAGAAAAAAAAAACTGATTACATTGCAAACAATTTGAGAACCATTTCTAAATGCACTAAAATTTCCTCTATATGTGTAGATCTTGCAACTAATAAAACTCACTGGACATCTTGCAAATTTAATGGCCTCTAGAATGGTAACAAACTTAGACGATCCGATGCAAGATCACCTCTTAAATATGCATGACTCTTGCTAATCACTGAACTTTGCCAACTGCTTGATGATATCAGCCTATGTTCCATATCTGATTGAATCAGATCAGAAATATGGCCTCCATAGGGAAAATCATTTCATTGTGACAGATTATGACATTATTCATTACTGAATCTGAGAGTATGATGATATAAGCATCTATTATAAGTCTGATCAAAACATGGTCTCCAGAGCAGTAACAAATAAACATTCACACATAAGACAAATGACAGACAATGGACTCGGCACCATAAGCTCACTTGGCCTTACTGCCAGGTGAACTAAGAAAAGCATCAAAATTATTACAGTCAACGTACCTAAAACTTTACATCAGCATTTACAAAACAGAATAAACCAATAATAAATAAATAATGGGTGGCAAAATAAATGCAAAATAACCTCTAAATACTCTCCTAATCTTAGGTTGTTACTCTATCTAGTACACATGCGGGCAGATGAATAGATGAAAATTTGTATTGATGGACTTAAGATTACAAGGATGAGTATATATTTATCAATAAAAATGTGACCTTTGATTCCCAACCTATTTTCCTCACAGAGGACTGGGTCCAGTATCTAGAATTTTTGTTGTCATCTCTTGATTTTCATAAAACAAATACCAAATACATGTATGGTCATACCTCTCAATCAGTAAAAATTTAAAAATCATGGCATCCCTGCTTGAATTCAGTAGCCCATAGAATGATGGATGATAGTGATGATGCTCATGTTCATCATATGAAACTTTTACATTCATGCATCATTAAAAATTTATTATCATTTGTAAAGCATTGATGTAAGTATTTTTTTTTAAATATACAACAATTCATGGAACCAAATAGTTGGCTACCTGACTTTACTACATGCTAGTCCTGGCTCACCATTCAGGTAGCCTGATTGACCCTATCACAAGAAGAACCATCTATAATAGATAGATGGATATACATGCTAGTCCTGGCCCACCATTCAGGTAGCCTGATTAACCCTATCACAAGAAGAACCATCTATAATAGGTAGGTGGATATACAGACACATGGACTGATGGATGGGTTTTTCATCTGAATCCGATGAGAGATAAGGGGGAGAAACAGTTGAGAAATTAACATGAGATATAATTTCATACCCTTAAAACAGGAAGTAAAATTCTTCATCTTTGCATCATCAAGAAAAAGCTGTAAAAGAAACCAGAATGAAACGGTTACAAGGATTGCCCCTAAGAAGATTTCGATATTCTCCGGCAATCATAACAAACATCAATTATCATACAAAGAATAAAATCAAAATTATACTGACCAATAAAATGATGTGCCCTGTGACGACAGTGCATAAAAGGCATTAAGACAATAATAAAACATTCCTTTCTATGAATCCAAAGTAAAGGTTCCATACATATAAAAGTACATGATACACCCATCTGGCAACCATTTCCTTACTAAAAACACTAATTCCAAGTGAGGGATTGATTTCTGTATAATAAGGTGTGGACCTGGGTAAAGTTTCATCAAAATATCTCTTGGGGTTAAAAACTTACAACCCAGATAAGTAAACAGGCCACCTCTTTACATTATCCCTTGTTGTGACCTTGATCTTCAGACAATGAGTGCAAATGAACATGCAGGATGCTCTCAAGTCGAGATGTGTCAAAGGCTAAAGTTTCATAAAATTATCTCCATTGGTCAAAAGTTAAACATGTACATAGAGGCCACTGATTTATAGTTTCCCCATGCCATAACCTTGATCTTGCTATGATACATGACACACAGTTTAGTCTTGCTATGTAACTGGTTCAAGTTTCTTTAAAATATCTTGGTTGAAAAATTACGTTTCAGACAAGGGCACAAGTCAGATTTACATTTTCCCATTCTGTAACCATGACACGGGTGGGCTATGGTATGCAACATATTGTCTGTATATTATATATAATTTGCTAAAGGTTCATTAAAGTGAGTTAGAAGTTATACTCTGGACAAGGCCTTTAGTAAATAAATTATATTTTCCTTTGCAATGACATTGATCTTGAGGCAGAGGTAGTGGTTATAATATTGTACACATTGCCTGGTCATAATATATACTTTAGTTTCATTAAATTATCTTGAGTGGTTTAAAAATTTAACTCTGGAAAAGGATACAAGCAACTAATTACATTTTGCCTTTATGTAACCTTGACACTGAAAAAGGGGCATGGCTATGGTATACAACACACCACTTAGTCTGATAAATAATTGGGCAAAGTTTCATTAAAATATCTTGAGTGGTTGAAAAGTTATACTCTGGACAGGGATAAAAGTCCATGAATTACAATTCCTTGAAGCTGACCTTGAGGTAGTGAGTGGAGGCATGGCTAAAACACACCATCTAGTCATGATATATTCGTGCATCTAGTCATGATATATTCTTGCATCTAGTCATGATATATCCTTAGCCAATGTTCATTAAACTACCTTCATTGGTTCAAAAAGTTCTACTTTAGACGACAGAAGTCACAGAATTAAAGAAAAGAAAGGAAATAAGCAATCAAGCAAGCAAATTTTCAATATAAAAACAAGTCTTTTTTTCTCCGAAACACAGTGTGAATGCAGATGTAATTTAGAAAATAATGAATTGCTCCTTGCCGAGACCTGACTACTTTGCAATGATCGATGGTTAAAACCTGACACCAGACTGATGTCATATTAGTGCCATTCCAGAACTGTTAAGGGAGCCTAATTAGCCTCCAACTTCATGCACCAATAAATAGATATTCAGTTTTTCACATCTTGTTTGATACTGGCCAATGCAAACTTCACCTAACTTGAACAATCACAGCTCATATTAACACATGCTAGATATCTCTTTTAGCCAAACCAACCAGCAGCATGTTCAGGTTTTTAGTACACATATATACTTGTAGTAGTTTGTCTCTATAAGGCACCTCAGTACAAGGTGTCCTTTTATGTAAGGCATGGTCATGTATCCCTTTACATGATTAAAATTAATGTTACATACAAAATACCTCAGTATAAGGTGACCTCAGATGTAAGGTGGTTCACTTGATTGGCTAAAATACACAAAATTATAGCAAGGAAGTCCTGTAACACTTGGTCACACACAGTAAACTGTTCCACCTGATGGCATATATACAATGATCCCTCATTATAATGCTGTCCATGTGATCTATAAAGCATACCACCTTATAGTGTGACCTTCTTATAAAGAAGTACTATATATATATATATATATATATATATATATATATATATATATATATATATATATATATATATATGGTACTACTTCATTATTATATTTCTAGCCATGAGAGGTCATAGAGTATGCCCCTATATAGTGAGACTGCTTTATAATGAAGTGCATGATACATATACACTACTCCCTCATTATAACACTATCCATGAAATCTATAGATCATACTAATTTATTGTGAGATGTCCTTATAATGAAGTACATAATACATATACAAGTCTCTCATTATAATGCTGTCCATGTTAGTCATTGAGTATATCACATTATAGTGAGACTGGTTCATAATGAAATGCATGATACATATAAAAGTCTCTCATTATAATGCTGTCCATGTTAGTCACTGAGTATATCACATTATTGTGAGACTGGTTCATAATGAAGAACATGATACATATACAAGTTTCTCATTACAATGCTGTCCATGTTAGTCATTGAGTATATCACATTATCGTGAGACTGGTTCATAATGAAGAACATGATACATATACAAGTCTCTCATTATAATGGTGTCCAAAGTTAGTCAGTGAGTATATCACATTACAGTGAAACTGGTTTATAATGAAGTGCATGATTCATATACAGTACTCCCTCATTATTATGCTGTTGATTCCAGCCATTGAGTATACCACATTATAGTGCAACCTTCTTATAATTAAATACATATACAGTACTACCTCATTATAATGCTGTCTATAGGATCTATATCAAGCTTACACTATAGCTGATACTGTGAAAGACATCGATCTGACATATGAGAGCATTTTGATAAAAATATAAAGTGTCGATACTGAGACCTACAATTTTCTAGCTACACTATTTATATAATAGGCAGGACACTCTGAGTGCAATGCCAACACCTGGGCAAGATATTTATCGGATAGGGCCAGCAAACATTAAACATATTTACTTAACAAACACGAAAATATTAACAAGACTTCAGAAATTATATATAGTTCAGACAACAAGTGCACTCCTGAAAATCTTAAGACGACTCACAAAGGAATACATATACTTAAAACATTCACATCTGCAAGTAAATAACAAGTGTTTTGTTTTTTTGTTTTCATTTTTTAAATCTTTAATTTTTCTGAAAGTTGGGTTTTGCCTAAATCTATTTCACAACAATTCATTTGGCAGCCATGTTGGCATACATGATAGGTGTTAAAGATTTTATTAAATGACCATAAATAGAATTACATTTGTCACCATTAATTTGTGACAGATAAAACCCATTTTGTAAAAGAGAGATTTTTTAAAAACTATTTTGTCATGAATATCATTAAAGTCATAACAAAATTCATCCGGAATTTCTGTACATTCCTTATTGACAGAAACTACAACATACAGTGAAAATATATCGTGGTATGTACCACTGGAAAAAATATATTGGTAAACTGGTATACCAGTAATACCACACACCTCTACGAATAATGCTTGAAATCTAATACATCAGAGGTTAAAGCCAGATCCAACTTTCCCTTGATAAGATCAGTCCTGGCATATGCTAGCACCATATGGGATCCATACCATCTCAATCACACAAAAAAGAACACTTCCAACAAAAAGCAACAATATACATGTTCAATAATTAAAACAGCAGAAAGCCAGGAACTGTCACCCACATGCACTATCAACTACACTGCCAAACTTTAAAAACATCATGCTAAAGACAGATTTTTTAAAAAAATCAGCTATAAGTGTGTGGACAATATTACCACCTGAACTATACCTTATGCCTACAGGTAAAATCACCCATAACTGTGTGGACATTACTACCATCTGAACTATACCTTATGCATACAGATAAAAGAACCAGACAAGCCAACAACAGGATCATAACCACTATAACTGTATGTACAAACATTCCTTCTTCCCAAGGACTGTCTTCACCTGGAATGCCTATACCTGCAATGTAATACACTGACTCTTAAGTGCATGATACTCACTCATATCTGGGTCAACATCTAGCACATTTGTGTGCAATGTATTCACACACCTACCTGCAAAAATACATGTATATTTCTGAAATTACTTCAATACCCCACTAGTTATGTAAATAATGAAGATCTTGAACATGTATTTGGGTTTTCTCAATTCATGTTGCCAAATGTCGGTCACATTTTATAGTATTAAATTGCATTTTCTCTCTTTGTTATTTATATTATGCCCAAAATGCAAACATATAACACTATTTGAGTTATCTCATATGTATCACATTGTGTACATATTGTATAGTAGACATGTGTATCTTCCTCCAGGGCACAGGCAAATTTTAAAGCCACACCATATGATGTAAATGAGTGGATAAAACTTGGTCACTTGCCATAGGTTGCATGTGCCTGTCGTATAGTTACAGACATCACAGAAAAGTTGTATCCACCTTCCCTGAAGAAGACAGTCCATTCTCAAATGTAAACAAACACCCATTACAATACATGTACAGCATGGTATAATCCATACACCTGTGATTTATTGCAATACTCAGTAGTATTTACAAAGGTCTAGGTACCTGCATGCAGTATGCTGGATGAAAATCCACCCAATATAATCACCATGTATGCCCATAAGAATGGATAACACTATTTTAGAGTATCTGTTTGTTATCAGAGTATCTTCCCCCATTACATTAGACACAGTACCTCCAGCAGCTAGGAAGATAATAAATAAGTTCCCTTAGAATTGGCCCTAACAACAGATGTTTAAAATAAAATATTCATTCTTCTAATAAATTAAGTGTATAATTTCATAATGAGACATCAATGTGGGATTGTATCTTCAAACTACATAAATTTTTAAGAGGCTGATAATCTGTTCTAATAAAGCTATACTCACTTCTTTGACCATGAATGACCATGCTGAGCAATTTGATCACTGAAGAATGTAGATTTATTGTTTGTATTTCAATCTTAATGCATTTTACATTATACTACTTATTGTAGTAATAACATACTTTTCAGGGAATGTCTGCAGAATTGTAAATCAAACTTTGTTCCTGTAATACTTTTGGTGTTGTTCCATAAAGAAATGCTTTAACTTTTTACATTATAAATCTTCTTAAAATGCATTAGTGTTGTAAATTAGTTAACATTTTAGTACCAATTTGGCACTTGGTCAACAGCATGTAACTTCAGGTAGTACTGAATCATGCTCTCTCCCAATGCACATACTGGTAGTGATCATGAAAAAAGTGTTTAGCAAATAGTAAACTTTCCTTTTTCTCTCATGTACATATCTATCTACATGTACAACATATACAGTAAAACCTATCTTGAATGACCACTGCTATGAGACCACCTGTCTTGAGAGATCACCTTCTTGATGCACTAATTTATCAGTTATATACTGTAGTGTTATGACCTGTTATGAGATACCACCTGTCTTGAGAGACCATTATTATTTGGCACAAGTGGTGGTCTTTCAAGGCAGGTTATACTGTATTTACATATATTTGTTTTATAACTTTAATTATCAGCATATGATTTGAAGGTGCAAAGATAAACAAAAACGAATGCTCTTTATTTGGAAACTATAACATGATTTTCTTAAAATGCATATTATATTTTACCTTACCTTGTTACTTTAGTTGTGGTATTAGGTTACAATATTCTGGGGCAAGCTCAGATCTCCCTAGAGCAAATTAAATGTTCCAGTCAGCTTGACCTAGGCAGCTGACTTGTGTAAAATTTGCAATACCCTATTATTAATCTTATTATTACTAATTTTTCTGTTATTGTTTATCATTATGATATTGTAAAGATTAAGTATTGTACTAAGTCCTCATTATTAGGATTATTATTATTATGACTAATACTTGCTTTGTTGAAACAGAATAAACAACAGAGAATTTCACTGACACAAACAAGCTTGTGTACCATGGACTCAACTGTTGGAGTTTTCATGCATTCAAAATTAAAAGTATGCATAGGTTTATCATATTTTGACATCCCTGAGAACCCTGTGAATGAAAAGGTGCTTCATGACTACAGTTAGCACTTTAAGAGACTACACTATTCATTTGGTTCTTTGTAACCAGTGAATAATAATAAATAGAGGCAATTCAGCAATAAAATTGAGGGTCCATTTATTGCCAATTGGTCAAATTTGGAACCAGAGTCAGTAGAGCATCCAACTTGAAACATGTGAGTCATGAGTTTGAACCCCAGTGCTGATGAGCTATTTCAAGTGCCCATGTGCAAAGTACATTGTCTCAGCTCAGCTTGTTTTAATTGCTGAAAATAAAAAGCTACAAAAAATTACACTTATTAATTATTATTATTTAAGTCACTTACTGATAAAAGATGGTACAGTGACTAATGCCAAATTCTGACTAAGGGAACATCATTGAATATGGGGTGTCATCAAAAGTTTAGGGCTACATGAAATAGCCAATCCACCCAAATATACCCAACTTTTATTATTTTGGCTTTTACATTACTGGTACACAAAAGAGGCTAGTGAAATATTGGGTTTATAATAAATCTATTAAACAATAAAAACTAATCTTTAGTAACAACTCCACATGGTACCTGATGGAAACAACATCAATACAAGAAAGAGTGATTTGTTTACTGTGTCAGTCTAGGTAAAATATCTTGAGTACAATATTTTATCAACTTTTTGGATATTTTCATGAAAAACATTAAACCCCCCATAACATACCCACAGTATATAATATAAAATTAGGTGTATTTGGGGTATATTTGTATACACACAAATGATACATATTATAAATAAGGTACTTGTTATTTGGTTATCAAACAGCAATAAAAACGACAAAATTCTAAATAATGAAAAATGTTATATCATTATAAGAATTTTAAAAAATAAAATTGAACTTTAGTGAGATTTTGTATATATCAGCAGTACACACTATAGTCTGAATATACCTCCCCATTTGTTTATACCCCCCTACCAATTTCAATAACGAAAATCTTAAATGTGATAAAAAGTGCAGAGAACTTAAGTCAATTCATTCATTGATTTATAATTTCTAACAAGAATGTGACTAGAGTGGCCCTAACACTGGCATTCTCTGTGCCTTTTATGCTTAACAGACTTTCCATACTAACATGGTGCCATGTTGCATACACTATAGGCAAGTTGATTTCCTCAGACAACATTGTGACGAAGTTCATCCTATTCGGTAACTGCCAGATAATTCCAGAAATTACCATAATGTTGAGAGTTTAGAGTTATATCCTTTGCACATATGTACATAGAAATTACACCGTTGTTAAATCCATGTGAAAGGCAAATTGGTAATTGTCATTCTTTTTCTTTGCTTGATTTCACATTGTAATTATTGGAAGCAGACGACATATTATTTTCCTTCAACATACGTATATATGTAGTTGTGCACACACCCATATGGTGAAAATGGATTGTTTAGGAACTGGAAATGGCTGGTGAACAGGTCATCTTTTACAATGAAAACTTCCGTTTGGAATGAAACACGCAGACAGTAATGGCGTTAGGGTCCTAGCTGGGGATAATCAGGTTTGAAATTATAAATCAATAAATGAATTGACTAAGTTCTGTGCATCGTTTACCTCATTTGTGCTTTTCATCTTTTAAATTGGTAGTGGGGTACAAACAAATGGGGAGGGATATTCAGATGATACATGTATATGTTATGCAAAGAAAATCTTAACCATATGTTGCACTTATCTACTTTGTTAATATTTTCATGCAACAAAAAAATATCTAAATAACCATCTTTATATATCATGCACATCATAGGTATGGTTGTAAGTATTTGAGGTATATTTTGGTGTCACATATAAAATTGTAACTGGAAGTAAAGGCTTTTTCCAAACTGCTAAGGAATTATATGTATTTGATAAACTGTGTTATAGTCATTATTTAAAATCTCTTCCGTGCTATTACTAGTGTATAGCGATGATAATTATATAACCGGCGGACCTCAAATGTGAACATGTGATCCTTGTTCTTTTTCGTTTTTAAAATCGGTAGCGGTACAAGCTGACGGAGGAGGGTCGGTAGCGGACGGGTTGCGCAGGTTGGCTTTGCAAAGGATCACTTTTACCTGGCCTTGATGGTCAATGAAATAGAAATACTCTCTGGTTTTAGATGAAGGAGACTGTCCTTGTATATAATGGACATTTCGAATGAAACAAAGTTTTTCTAGTGGCGAAATAATGAACTTGCTTCTGAAAAGCATGGTATTTGACATACATTTGTTTACAACGGAAATAAATGACGACTGCAGCTGCGCACTAGGACTATCTTGAAAGTATGAAACAATTATTTTGATTGGTTCAAACTATACTTCCTGCGTACATGTAACTAATAGAAATCGGCGTATTATAGTTAAGAAAAGCTATAGTGTGTGCTGCCATGAAATCGGCAAGGAATTCCAAAGTTATAATTAAGTGTTATTACCGCAGATTACGGAATTAATATTATGTTAGGATCGTGTATGCTGTAATATTTGTATGTAGCTAGTTTTAAGTACAAGAACTGCCAGAATGGCTCACACAAAACGAGCGTGGAAACTTCGTAAGTATTGCTGCTGCGTTTTTAAACGTACAAATTCTTCTTTTTATAGAATTTCATGAAGTTAACTTGTGACAGGAAATTACTCAGTTAAGATCTTATTCAGATCCGTACATCTGCCATTCATTTAAATAAGTTAAGAGGCATGTCTTGTTTGTCAGGCTATAAGAAGAAGCCCCTTCCCCCACATTTCGGTTAGTCACTAGGGAAATACTGGCGAGTATAATATACCTCTTATTTGTTTGTACCCACAAGGATATACAAAAATGCACAAACCTTGCTCATTTCATTAATTGATTTGTAATTTTTAACCTGATTGTCGCCAAAGGGTCCCAAACTGTCGAATTATTCAACGCAAACGACATTTAATGGCAACAAGCAGACCGACTACTTGCTGTCCATTTCGGGTTTCAGGAGTAGTCTATTTCAGAAAAGGCAGTGTCCAATATTTTGAAACAAACTGAACAAATACACAGGAGAAACTCTTGTATACATATGTTCAAAGAGATGTAAATCCAAAATTTAGGGAGTTATTGCGATTTTCGAAGACAGTAAACTACATCACATCAGTTGCTTAATAACAGAGACTGGCCGTAGCAAATATGGCAACAGTATTGCTAAAGAAACTCCTTTTGATTTAAAACACCAACAAGTTGACTATGTTTGGAACAACTGGTAACAATCAGGTTACAACTGATAAATCAGGGAATGAAATGACTAAGTTTTGTGCATTTTTTTATATCCTTGATGCCTTTGGTGTTTAAAATTGGTAGTAGGGTACAAACAAATGGGATGGTGTGTGAATACTAGAGTCTGATAATTGAGATCATCCTCAACTTTGGACACAGAGGCTAATACAGGACTCACTGTACTAATTCAGCACCTACAGTAAACATATGGAAATATCAGTGGTGTCATTAGGTGCCAGGGTCAGAGGATTTACCTCAGCAACTTTGTTGCTAGCACCCACCTATATTCAGTAAATTGGTAAATGTATTTGAAGTAAAAAATATATATAAACCCCTTCCTATTTTTGTGGAAAACCCATATACTCTTAAAATTAATGAAAACACTGTTCATGATATTAAAATTTCAATAATTTTAAATTTCTGAATGTTCATGATCAAACCAATATTGGCCAGTGTAGACACATCCAAAATGTAAGCTACTGTGTAATGAATAACTGTGTGATTGGTGGGAATAACCAGTAGCAGTGTGCTAATGTATTTTAAAAATGCTTGAATTGGGGTCGAGTTGACCCATGACTATGGTTGAAATGTCTTGCTCTCCAACCATATGAGCCATTGTTATCAGATCTTCACCTAAATAATCAAGTGCTAATTTCAGTAAGAAGTTTTTCCAAGTAATGTACCAGTATGTAAAAGGACTGATATTCTATTAATAAAAAATTGTCTCAATTGTTTTCATATTTACAAATAGGATATGCATGGGATTATCAAATCCCATTGACATCGAGACAGTTCATTATCAAAGTCAGAGAAGGAAAATTTTGCAAGATGTTAGTCCAGGATAAATGCTTATTTCCAATTTTAAAACAAGTCAGACAAACACAAATTTTCATGCCTTCATTCAATTTACCTTTATTTGTCCGATCATGCACCCCACCCACCCCTGCCAAAAAACATACTGAAATCTTGAATCTGTCCCATTTCATTTATTCATTCATCCTGTGATACTACAGTTAATGGTCATTGATAACTGTTGCATGTGCTTGAATGTATATAGAGTTGAGCAATCAGACTGTCAGCCAAGCAAAACACATAAAACAAATTCAATATGATTAATTAACAATGTCTTAAACAGCTTTTGTTATACATATATTGTGTTTACGCAAGAGTGGATCACCCTTGATTTCAGTGCAGTGAGCCAATGCAATTAGAGTTAAGAAAGGCACTTTACCTACATTAGTGTCAGTTCCCATTATGAACTGATTAAATGACAGTAATGATTCTTTCATTTTTAATTGATTATACAGAGGATCAGCTTGCACAGGTTTGAAATTCAGCCTTTGTGTTTTTCAATTGCTCTGACCAATTCTAGACCGAACCAGTCAGGTGTCATTATAGCTCTGGACTTTGTGAGGCCTGTACAGCAGAGTATATGCATGGCACTAGCCAGTATGTACAGAAAATCCCTGAAGATAGAGGTGTTGACATTCCACTTGGAAAGGACTAAATATGAATGAATTGAAAGTTCTCTTTATCACAGCTTATACCCTACCCCAGTGGTTCACAACCTTTTTTGGCCCCAATCCTAAAAAATATTTTTTTCAGAGCCTCACAACCCCATTTCCACATTTTAAGAAGTTTTGCCATCCACAAAAAAAAATTCTGGTGACCCTCCAAGAACATCCTCATGACCCCAATTTGGGGTGCAACATGAGGGTTGGGAACCACTGCCCTACTCACTGTCTGATATGGAAATGCTGCGTGGAGTCCAAACAAATGATGTTGATTTTGCGGTTAATTACACAGAGAGACTTGAGGCATGAGACTTTGTACTGCTATTTGATCAGATCTTTAGAAAAGAATTCCAGCAAATTCTTCTCTATTCTTGCTGATGTAAATACTGATGCTAATCTCTCAGAGCAAGAGGTTATGTAGGATACCTTGACAATCAAAAACTGAAAAATTAATTCCTTTGAGGAAACCAATATGTTGTATCTTATTTCTTTTTTTTCTTCAATTCTTTCCTTGGATTAAACTGCACACATCTCATCAAATAAAGGCAATTTTTATATGCTTTGGGACAGTTGGAAAGGTTGGTTAGTCAAGTGACTTTCTGCAACTACTAGTCCTGGACAAAGTGCATGAACAAAATCTTATCAGTCCTGAGAAGTTGTCAAAAGATTCTTTTAACTAAAATTTTGCTTTTCATTATCAACCAATCATGGCTAGCCAAACCCATGTACATGTATGCTGTTTTATCTTTCACCTATTTCTAGACTGGTTGCCATTTTTCTATATAAATAGTATAGCAAGTCCTAAAAGTAGCACAAACACATACAGACGTGTATATGACAATGAAAGACACTTCTGCCCCATATCACATGACCTATATAAGAACTGGCCCTGATATTTTGAGCTACACATTGCATAATAAATTTGGTACTGTGATGATTGTAAGACTTGTATGCATATAAAAAGATATAACATTTTTTGTGACGCAACACTTATTGTCACAAAAATGCCAAAAACAGAATTGTCACAAAGCAGTGACTAGCTCTTGTTTAATTACTATGTCAGTAAACTCTTGTAAACTACAATGATTATTTTTATATTATTTATTTTGTATGTGGATATTGATTTCTCCAATATGAAATAAAAAAAAGGTAAATAAGGACTTAATGATTCACAGGCTGCTTAAACTTTACTGGGAGGCCTGTATTATTGTGTACAGTACCTGCAAAATACATATTGTGCATAGCACCACTAATATCCTTGTTTATTCTTAAAATATATGCAGATTTTCTATATTCATTCTTTCTTTATATCAAATCTGATTCTTCCAGATCACATCTAGTTGTATGTCCATTGCTGTTTTATTTACTTAGTTTCACACCCTCAAGATTTACTGTTTCTTAGTGATATATGTAATACTACAAAGTGATGTAATCTGTATCAAAAGACATCTGTTGTTGTCCAGTGAATATTGATAAATATATTAGACACATAACCAGCTTATATTAACATAAATGTCATATATTAATTAAAGAAAGACCAAGGTTAAAGTTAAGAATATAGACTGTCTAGAGCATTATTGATCTATATTTGGCTTTGTTTTCTGAAAGAAATCTGTGCCATTTAATAGTGAAATCCTGAAACTGGCTTGTGTAAGGGGAGAATTTTGTCAGAAAGCAATGCCAGTACCCCTGAGCAAACATAAAAGACATCAAAGTAACTACTGCTGCATTATTATTACAGTTTTGAAGCATTATTTCTGAGATTTCTTATTGTAATTTGAAACATTATGGAAGCTAGTGCAGTGGTGCCTATGATTTGAAATTCAGAGGGGGGCCCAGAGTGGCCGAGTGATCTATAGCACTCACTGTTACGGATCACTGCCATCTCACCACTGCATGGGTTTGAGTCTTGGGCTCACCCAGTGTGGGTATGTGAGAAAGCTTTCCAGTAGCTTCTCGTGGGTCAGTGGTTCTTTCCAGGGTTTTCCTGGGTTCTTCCTCCACCATTTATACTGGCTGCCATGTATAGCCTATCTTGTGCTGAAAAATGGCATTAAGCCCTACAACAACAACAAAACCAAGAGATATACTTCATTTAGTGCAGGTTAAAATCTTTAATCTAACTGTGGTGGTACCATGATGTAAACAATGTCACTTAATTATGAGCAGTTAACTACTGTTTTCATTGTGTTAATATTTGTTCCTTATTTTAATGAGTTAGGTAGTTAAATTTGAAGTCAGAAAATGTAATTACTGGTGATGTTGACAATTTTAATGCAGATTACTGTTTATATTACTGTTTCCTGTTTACTATTTATATGTTACAACATTCTGCTAAGGCTTGATGCTTGTCATTACCAGACGAAATTATACACATTTTAAATAGGTAAAAAGTATAAGAAGACAGGAGGAAAATTAAATACAATTTTTTTATTTTTCAAACATTTTATTAATTTATAACATTTCCATCTATTATTGGTAATTCATACTGGTAGTCCTTTAACAGCCATGAAATCTTATTTCTGTTATATAAAAATAATGTTGTGATCAATAAAATACACTGAGCAATCAGTAGAAAAAAGTTTAAAACTTATAGTACATGAAAAAATTGCTTTAATTTTGTGTCCTGACTCTTATAGGCTATACAAATATTGTTTTGAAAAATTAAGGTTGTCCCAATTCTTACTGTCATTACGGTTTCAGTTGTCAAGATCAGGCTTGTGCCTTTTTATGTCTATACAAAATTTGACTACTATAATGCCTTTAAGGAATGTCAGCTTGTTTTCTCACACTACCACTGACATGGCTATGATTGTGCCTGCATGATACACAAGTGCAACTTGCTGAATGGAATACAGCCCTCTGATTGGTCAACTAAAATAAAACTTATCAGCAAGCACAGTACATGTATATCATTTTTGGTTGGCTAATGAGTGTCAATAAATTATCTACCAATCTCTAATATCTTTGCTTTGTTTTGAAACTAATATTCAGGATGTCTAAATCTTTGATTTTTCCGAATTTAGAAAAGTAGTCGAATCTCTGACAACTATCACCATTGATTTTGACCTAAATGAAGTTTAACGAAAAGGTGTAGATATGTTGCTTTGCTTTGAATTCTACATTTGTGTAGCTTCTCCCATTTAGAGGGTGTATGTTTATTTTGCAGAGGAATTTGTAGCCCATGGATCCAAAGTGAATTGTCTGGCCATTGGTCAAAAATCAGGGCGTGTATTGGTGACGGGTGGTGAGGACCGAAAAGTCAACCTATGGGAAATTGGTAGACCAAATTGTGTTATGGTAATGTGTCATAATATTTCTTTCTGTTTGTGAATATGGAATGTAGAAATATGTTCTGTTACTCAACCATTACAAAGTGCAGACTAGGTTATGTTACCACGCAAGCATTGTCTACAGTCATTTGAACTCGAGAGTTAAAGTTTTTGTTTTCCAGCCATTACTCTCATCCTTGGGTATGATAGAGTTAAACCTGTCTTGAGCGACCACCTGTCTTTTGCCACCACAATCATAATGCACAAATCAGTTTTATTATATAAACACACTGTTGTGAGTGATCACCTGCAGAACATGACAGCAGCTACAGTTTTTAGGCAAAATATGTTTCAGTACTGCTGTGAACAAAAGCATATATACATAACTGACCTTGATTTAATCCTTTGCAAACATGACCACTTAAGAGAGTCCATATGCACAGTGCAGATTGTTCAAAACAACACCACAATGAATGAATTTTGAGACAAACACCACTAAGTTTTATTTAAGACTTTGTAACCATAACCACTTAAAAGTAATGATTGTTCTAAATGGAACAAAAAAGTGAGGCTGGCTATTGGTTTCCTTAAAATTTGTACCAATGATGCTGATCTGCCGTTAAATATGGCCTCCATCATTAACACTTGAAAAACCATAACTAACTTCTCTGAAACTGTTGAATAGAATTGGACTAAAGTTGAAAGAAAACATCCAGGCAATAAGACCTTTTAAATTTATAATGATGATGCTGATCTACTATTGAATATGACAGTAATTACTAAAAATAGAAGAACTCTTTTAGATGACTTGTCCAGAATGTTGAAAAGAATTTGCCAAAAGTTGATAGAATGCATCCTGGCATGATGTTCAGATTTTTACAGTGATAATGGCTTATCAGGGGATTTTCTGGATTCTTCTTCCACCAGTTGTACTGGTTGACATATGTAGCCTATCATGCACTAAAAACAATGACAACAATAATGGTTCTGTTACTAAACAAAGAAAAACCTTAAACCATCTCTCAAATGAGCCACAGAATTCGACCAAATTTGACAGAAAGTATTCTAGCAACGAGTGCTTTCAGCTTTATAGAACTGATGCCTGTTCCCCATCAGGTATGGTCATTATTGCTGAAACTAGAAAAAGATTTATTCTGAAGCATTGGTACCAGACATGACTAAGAGCATTCTGGTAATAAAGGCTTTCAGTTTAATATAAACTTTGCTGATTTATTATTAGATATGGCCTCCATTGCTAAAAATGGAAAATCCATTATATGGCTTCTTAACAATCACTCAGTAGCATTTGACCAGGTTTACAGAAAGCATTCTGTCAGCATGCTTCAGTTCAAGTGGTAGCTGACTCTGGACAGTACATGTAGATCCACAGGGTTAAGTCTTGAGCATGTTTTGTACCATTAGTGCAATATAAAGGCATGGGTCTCGGAGAAAAATCCTGTTGGATCTAGGTTGCACATAAAAACTTGAAGGGGGACCCCAAGTGGCCGAGTGGTCTAAAGCGCTCACCGTTATGGATCACTGCCATCTCACCTCTGTCTGCGTGGGTTCAAAAGTCTCAGGCTTGACCAGTGTGGGTATATGAGAAAGCTTGCCTGTAGCTTCTCGTGGGTTGGTGGTTCTTTCTGGGATTTTCCTGGGTTCTTCCTCCACCATTTATACTGACTGCCATGTATAGCCTATCTTGTGCTGAAAAATGGCGTGAAACCCTACAACAACAACAACAACAACTTGAAGTGACATGCTGTCAGTATTTGATTACTCCACCACGTGATTTTCTTTTGAACAGCACAGTTAATAATAGTGAAAGTCCACATCAGTTTGATGCTTGTTCAAATATTATACAATACTATATCACTTTCATTCACTTTTATATACTGAGATGGTGTATTTTATATGCAAGAACATTAGTCTGAAGTAAAGAGAAGAAGGAATGTGCATTGTTGAGTGTGGGGGGTAGTTGGCAAGATCAGCTTGCATTTTTCCAGTGATAACTTCATTTTGGAACATAAAATGATTTGATTTACTGTTACTGTGAATACAGAATAAATCTATATTATGCTATTAAAAGAATAATTACTATTGAACCAACATCTATTATCCAATCTTTATAAAAGCACAACCCCCACCCCACTCCCGTAAAAAAAACACCCCACAAAAATCATGATAGATACATACCCTAGTTTTAAAACCAGTGCAGTATGAAACACATTCTTTTGGCCTTATCACACATTAATTCTTGATTTTGATAGCTTTTGAAAATAGGTTTGATGTTGATTTTAAGGTAGTTACGGTGGTGTGGACAAAAATATCACTTGGGTAAAAAGGTCAGAAATTATGGAGGGCTTTACAAACTAAAATACCTCTGAAATGAAATTCTGTTGTGAACGGGAAGACAGTTTAAAGACTGAAACATGTCAGCAGATGGTGTTATTTAATCAATAACTAGTATAATTCCAGCCACATACTTTTAAAGTTTGCTTATATGATTAATTAATTTGTGTGTAGAAACCCCATATGGTGCAACAGTAGTCCAAAGTACATGTACTGGTAGATAGTGTACAAGTCAAATAGAACAATCTCCTTACACAAGTACTGGTAGATAGCGTACAAGTCAAATAGAACAATCTCCTTACACAAGTTGGTAGATAGTGTACAAGTCAAATAGAACAATCTCCTTACACAAGTACTGGTAGATAGTGTACAAGTCAAATAGAACAATCTCCTTACACATGTACTGGTAGATAGTGTACAAGTCAAATAGAACAATCTCCTTACACATGTACTGGTAGATAGTGTACAAGTCAAATAGAACAATCTCCTTACACAAGTTGGTAGATAGTGTACAAGTCAAATAGAACAATCTCCTTACACAAGTTGGTATGTTTCATCAATCTTTGGTACAGTGCTTGTGAATTAGAATGTTACAGATATGATCTAGAGATGATTCCAATTAAGTTTATCATAAACATACGCTCCTTGCAATCTATGACAGTCTACATTAGATACATATTCATCTACAAGCATCCAAGGGAGATTTTATCTGGATAATTTTTGTAGCATTGATGTGGGGGGTTGGGGTTGTGGTATTTATATACATTCATACCATTGTCTTGACGCTGTTTATTGATCTGATTAAAATCACTCAGCACCTGTTCTTGGATTGTGTTGCTGTATTGTGGAGTGTTGCATACTATCAGTTTCACTGTTCTCTCTATACCATTGCAAGCACTTAATGTACCAGAGAAATAAAATAGGTCCCAGAACTAAGCCCTGAGGTGTATGGATTTTGAAAACCCATTGAACCTAAAATTTAATTTTTACATTAGAAACCTAAAAAAAAAAAAAGCCTAAAAATCGAAGAAAATCTAAATTTTAAAAACCCTAAAAATGTGAAACACTGATGAATAACTCTGCCCTAAGCCCACCAAAAAAAATGCTTTTTTTGCACACAGATGTTAGTTATGTTAATCCTACTGGTCAAGAATTTCTTAGTACTTGCAGGTATTTGTTTTTTTAATTATTTTTTAATTTTCACTTTATTTAGAAACAAACTCAAAGCATTACTTAATCAGTTTTTTTAGTAAATGTCATGCTTACCGTAGAGATAACCTTGTAGCTACTTTTTGTCTTGAACCTAAAGAGAATTTTCAAACCTTGAAAAATAAAATTCACAAAAATCCGCAAATTTTAAAATTTAATTTTACTTCTAACTCTTGATAATAAGGTTTTATCTAGGAAAGTTTATTTCTTTACTAAATTGTAATATAAGAGATTTTCAGTAAGTACAGTATGTTGTTTACTTAAAACATCAGATATCTTCTTTAGATCTTGAAAGATTGATCTTGTTATGTTGCCTTTATCATAAATGGATGTACATGTTTATCAGTTACATGTACCTTGATTGGCAGTGTGACATAATTGGTTTGATCATAAACCGGAATGGTGTTGCTGTGGGAAGTTGTTATAAGAAGTGCTCATTTTAATTTGCCACATGTTTCTCAGTCATTTAGGAAATGAATAATTTTTTGGAAGATGACATATGGAAATTGATTACATTATTACAGATGATGACAGTGCACCTTCAAATATGTTTACCATTAATAAAAATAGAAAAGCTACTGTTACTAAAATAGAAAATCTTTAAATGACTTCTCCGAAACTGTTGAATATAATTTGACCAAACATGTAAGAAATCATTCTGGCATGAAGACATTTAAAATTTATGCAAATGATGGTCATCAAATTTAGCTGCAGTTACTAAAAATAGATAAACTTAACTAACTTCATCTTCAAATTAGGTGAATAAAATTTGATGTAACTGAATAAAAACCATCTTGCCATAAAAGACTTTTCAAATTTATACCAATGGTACAAATCACCTATCAAAGATAGCCACTTTTACTTAAATTAAGAAACATGTACAGGGTTCTGATGCATGGAAACTCCAGCCTGTGCATTTTTACAATGCATGTTGATTTTGGCTGTAGCATCAGTCTTAATTACCCATGATTTGACTCTGGCATAATTTCCTAATGAGTGTACACTGTCTGTAACAAATTGACAGAACAGAACAGAATTTTATTGAAACCCATACACAGTTCATATAAAATGCACTGTTGCATAAATGAATAAATAGTAGTGATAACAACCTGTATGTGCCAGTGATCCACATTTGCTAGAATACTCTTTACACCTTATTGGTCCCTAATCAAAATCAATATAAAGTTGGGAGAGTTTACAGGTCACTGAGTCATGCTTAGGTGGGCATAACTAAATCAAGTTTAGATTGTTTTTTGAGATTATCTTTGACGTTTATGATAGATGTATAGGGAATCAAATATCCACCTTTTTTTCATTTGTTTGCCCTTCAGCGTACATGTAATTCTACCAGCTGTAGGACAGAATAGAGTTTTTAAAGGCTGTCTACTGCACATACTATGTTCAAATCTATCACTTCTGAAAAATAAAACATTATTATTATTATTTATTTTTTAAGGCAAAAAGAATCTCTCAGTTTGTGCATTCTATCTCCATGTTACATTACCCAGCATTCTATCTCCATGTTACATTACCCAGTGGGAACCAGTCTCCTAGGGCCCAGAAGTGTTATACCATTTGCAATGATGTGTGGTAATCAGATTATGAAGGCTAACATGTGTACATAAAAAGTGATTTATTATCTTACTATTATAATCTGGATAGTATAAGGCCAAATGCAGGAAGTTGTATGAGGTATTATCAGTAAGAAAGGGCTCAGTGGTGGTCCATCACGGCTTTCAAGTCTTTTAATAAAAATCAGCTGATATTTCATTTATGTATTTTTTAAAAATTGTTCTTGCATTTCTGTTTTGAGAGGAATATTTAAGGGAGGAAGTCATCAAATGATACCTCTTGTAGGCAGTAAAATTTTCTCCCCTCTTTGCGTTACATGAAGCAATCTTTTAAGTAACATTGGATAGTGATTTCTTATGCTAAGTACAGTAAACAGTGATCTTTGGAAATTTATTGCTTTGTGATTGAGTTGGAAAATGCATGTTCAGTAATGGATGTGGTACAGTTTGTTTGCCTTAATGATGTTTCACAAGCTGGCTAAGAATATATGACATATTGAACCATATGCTGTTTGTATAATAAGGATTTATGTTTGTGTTAAAATTACCTCCAAAGAACCAATTCCATGTTGCCAGATGAAGCAATGTGACATGTGTAGACCTAGAAGTACCTTTTAGCAACATTTTGGGTTGTTTCAACCTTTAACAGTTAACTTCATATCTTCAGATCAGATCTTGTTTTTAACTGACACAGCTCTAGAACAATTTAACATATTCTTATGCAGTAGTCTCATAGTTATTGCCCCTTTCTGGTTACATGGTAACTTAGGATTCAAGGATCATTCAGCATATTCAGATGGAATTTGTTAAGAATATTGTTTCATAGAAATAGATATGCCATTTATTTTTTTTTCCTCATCTGTACTTTTGGCGAGAGTTATGGCAATTATTTATCAATCAGCTTACAATCTTAAATGAGATGTTGCTTTGCAATCAGCACACATCAAACAACATTCAGCATACTGTGATACAATTTGATGGGAACATTCTTTCATAGATCTGATAGTCTTTTGGGGTTTTGTCTTGTCTGATCCATTTTAGACCGAGTTATGATTGTTGTCAATAAATTTCATAGTTTCATTTGATTTTGATGAGCCCTTGAAGGAGTTGAATATCAAGCATTTCATGTCATCATTTAGAGAGATCATGGTGCATATAAAGCATTCTATGTCATTAGAGCAGGGGTCTCAAAAACGCAGTCCACCAAGCCGTATCCTGTGGCCCGCAAAATGATTGGCATCACAAGGTGTCATGAGAGATAACAAACATGGTGTGGCCTTCAGGGTGGTTTGAGTTTGAGATCCTTGATTTAGAAGACCATTGTCCATATCAAGCATTTCATGTCATCATTTAGAGAGATCATGGTCCCTGTATGTTCGTCTTCTGACCTTGGTTTCCCAATACAGGGTCCTCCGTTTATGCACTGTGGAGCAATTGAAGTGAGTGGGGCCATTTATAATGCACCCATCACTAATAGCTCTAGTTTACAATGTTAATTATGGGAGGAGTTGCATGATATTGCACATGCAAGCACATTACATGCATATACAGTCTTGCACATTGAGCATGGGCTCGCATTTTGTCCTGTGTCCCCCAAATCATGACCCTGTGTGCACTTTTTCATCAGAAAAAAATGCCTTCAACATTTCATTAGTGGATGTACACCAGTGTCTCTGTTGGCACTAGCAGTGTCCACAGTCTCAAAAGGTGACAGAAACTCCAAGATGGTAATGAATTTACAACAGAAATGAGTCTGACAATGAAATCATTCAAGGTTTATGATACTTGGCCGAATTGCAGTGCAAAGTTTTTGATGGCTATTATTGTAATATCTTTTCAAGTTTAAAGTCACTCCTGTGACAAGGAAGAATTAATTTATTTTGAGGTTGACAAAAGAGACTAAATTTATACAAATAGACAATTTGTCATTTATTAATGATTTGTTTGTTTGAAAAGAAAAGTAATTTACATGTAGAAAACATAGGTATTTATTTTCATAAATGCTTTTAGGGAATGAGTGTACACTAAAGTTAGATAAGAGAGCAAGATCTGGAGCTGAAAATTCCATGGTGCAGCTCATTTAATGTTAGCAGTTAATATTTTCATGAGTTACTTAAGCACATGAAGTAGCTTGGATTGCAATAATCTAAGTGTTTAAAGAAAATATAATAGTACAGTGCAGACCAAAATTAAGGTGGCAGAGCTGTCAAAGCAGTCTAGATTATCTCATTTTTACAGCACTGTTAATGCATTATGAACTATTAGTTCATTTGTCTGTCTAAAATAGTGTGTCTCCCGATTGGAGGGAGGGGATACAGTGTCTACTGCTCTTGGGATCCTATGTGCAACACTGCATATTGACACATGCAGACAAATTGATTGGTGTTTGCAAGATAAGACAAAGATCAGCACACAGGCTTTTTATTATCTCTCTCAGTATTCTTGTGGCATGCCATTATTTTAGTTTACCATGCACTAAGTTAATTTTTCAGTCCAATCCAGGTTTCTCAGTTTAGACATCTAATTTGTACTGATACACATACTTGCTGGAGCTTACTAAAAATCAGCCACTGTTGCAAGTTTTTCATAAGTTATATTGTTACAAAAATAAAAGAGGACAAATTTATTTAATGTGATGTCATAGTAAAATATTTAGTACATATCATATTATTATGTGTTTCAAGAATTTTGTTCACTTCATAAACCTTATAATCTGATTATTATATCAATTCCAGAGCCTTACCGGGCACACCACACCTGTTGAAGCTGTAAGATTTGGGCAAAATGAAAACATGGTCGTGGCAGGCTCTGTGTCGGGCGCGTTGAAGATCTGGAACCTGGAGGAAGCTAAAAGTAAGACTTCAAAATGGGTCATAAAAAACCTGGAACTGTATGGCAAGACCTATGTGAGATTAATTTAATTTATCATATGCATTGGTGAGGGTAAGAATTTGTAGTTGGGAATTTGTCTTTGCCAGATTACTGTTCTGAAATGGTCCTAAACACTAAATGAAAGAAGAAAATGGTTTCTGCAGAATACCATTAGTTCTGCATCACAAACCTGAACCAGATGTTATGCATGCCTTTCACTTGGGGTAAGGAAGAAGCTTATTGATTTCAGCATTGAATAATCAAAGGTCAAGGTCACTGGCTGAAAGAAGAAAATGCTTTCTGCACAAACAAGTCAGATCTTGAAATGTATACCTTCACCAATGTTTTGGATGACTCGCATTTAGGGTAAGAAAAAGCCTGTTGATTTTGGAGTCCAGTGGTCAAGGTCTGAAAGAAGAAAACGCTTTATGCATTTGTAACTTTTGCTTTTGACCACGAACACACAGAGAAGTTTCACTTAAGGTGTGGAAGATGTGTATTAATTTTAGGGTGAAATGGTCAGAGGTCATTGTCTCTCAAATATAAGTGCTTTTTGCACAATAATTTTCGTTCTAGAGCAAGTTTCTTGACCAAACTTTGTGGATTGCTTGCATTTAGGGTAATAAAGAAACCTTTAGATTCTGTGGTCTAATGATTGGTTACTGTCATGGCAAGTCTAATCAGGAAATGGTGGTTTCTGCATGATGGTTAAAGTTTCTGACTGTATACCTTGACCAAAGATCCAGGTCATTGAGTCCCATTTATCAATACTCTCTAGACTTAGCAATACCTTACTGGTTCCTACACAGAGGACTATTAAATACAGTGTGGACATATAATTTACCTTTCATAGTAATCTTGTTTTGTTTTGTTTTGTTTTTTGTTTAAAATAGCTGACAGTTGGATACTAATGCATGCCTTAACAAGCACACTCATCTAAAATTAATATCCATTATGTGCACATGTCTCAAACAAGGCAGGATTTGTGGGTGGAAAGTGGCTGCTAATCCCTGCCTTCCCCTGACCCTTAAAGCATAAATACCATTTATGACTGGTGGCTTGTTACACCTGATTTTTTTTTTTGCTGAGTTCAGTCAGTCTCAGGAACAGAGTCTACAAATGTTTTTTATTCAGTACAAACATTGTAAGACAGAATGCACCACCAGAGTAAAGAGTTCATAACGTAGCCAGACATAACATGTACATGTAATGAAAATGCAATTTTTGACATCTTCTTTGTGCACTTATTATGATGAACTTGAAACAAAGAAAATGTAAGAAAATAATAATTGAATAAATTCATAGTGCAGACATTATGTTCAGTGCAGTATGTATTTATTTTGGTGCTAAAAATGAAATTGACAAAAGCAATGTGTATGTAAACTCTTGGAGGGTACTGCACATGAAGGAGTACTGATCACCTGACTCTAATCCGGTATTGTTTTTCTTTCACCAACAGTATTGAGGACACTAACTGGCCACAAGTCAAGTGTAAAAAGTTTGGACTTCCATCCATATGGAGACTATGTTGCCTCTGGATCAATGGACTGTAATGTCAAGGTAGTTATTAATTTTAAGTTAACTGAATATGGTGAATCATAACATGTGAGTAAGCACTTGTGCTAAATTGGTGTGATTAAGTATGTGAAAATTTTATGTTGCTTACATGCTGAAAACACTTTATTCACAAAAATTTACTGTAGAATATCATTTGTGCAAACTCCAGGGAACCAGGAAAATCAGTTCATTCACATTATGAATTGAGAGGTAATCTGTTTTGTATGAAGCAGAGTGATAGCAACAGACTAGAAATGTTTTGTTTTTGTTAGTTTTAATGGCAGCTTTAACACATTATTAGCTGTATCATGCCAAGAAAATGGGAGTTGGCCTTTCTCAAGAACACATTAATGACACTGAGGTAGCCATCCTGGGATTATGAGTCAGACACTCTGCCAGTGGAGCTAGTGTCTCCAGAATGTGGGTATCATGCACCTGAAATATAAGTTCTTAGTATTTACCTATCTTTTAATGCTCTGCATCGCATAATATTATGACATAGCTCTCAAGTCAGGGTAACACTCATATGCATTTGTTTAGTGACATTATTATTGTTGTTATGTGTGTAATGACATTTTTCAGCATGATAAACTATAGATGGCAATCAGTATATTTGGTGGCGGAAGAACCCAAAATTCCTGGGATGAACCACCAACAAATGAGAAGCCACTGGCAGGTTTTCTTGTGTACATTGACCGAGCCCAAGATTCAAACCCACGTATACAGAGGGAGGTCTCAGATATCCGTAAAGGCTAGTGCCTTAGACCAGTTGGCCATTAAGAGCCCCCACCTGTTTATTTAAACAGTACCCTGCAAACTAAATATAAATATTTTATTTAATGAATTTTCCTTTCTCTGTATACAGTCCTGTAAGAAATCAAATGGTAAGCCTGTGTTATTCATAAATAACTTTGTAAACAGTGCTTGCTAAACAAGTCGTTTTGGTAAAATGCATCTTTTGCATCATGGTGATAGCAGAGAATGCAGAATTCAGAACAATCAAATAAAAGAAGTTAGAGAAGACTGATTTTTCCTAATATAACTAACTTCATAACTGAAAATTCATTTATGATCATCATCAAAATACAATAATACCTTACAAAGACACGTATGCATAACTTTTCGATGATTTCATGCAATATTGTTCAGGGTTATCACCATGTTTTCCTGCACCCACTATATGAATAAGCACCCAGTTAGTACACATGATATTTTAGTACACGTGACTAAAGCAGTGCTTACTTTTCCTAGGCTTTGCCTTTTGTTCTATTGCTATTATGGTTGACAGTATGCTTTTTTAGACTTTAGTCTTTGTAATCTGGCTAGTGTTTGTGCACTATTCATTGTTATGACAATGAATCACAATGATTTAGTAAAGGCTCATCAGACTAAAATCCATTTATGCAGCAGTAGGGTAGATCAGTGTTTTTAATCATAAAAGTTTGCATCCAGTCTTATTTTCATCTCCAATGTCTGTTCTAGAGGGGCATTTGAAAATAAAAGGTGGAAATTTTCTAACCATAGGAAGGATTTATAAATGAAATATTGATAGGGCTTGTAGATTTGGTTGCAACATTTTTATGCATTACATTGGTATTTTGTTGCAATTTTTGAGGTATCAGCATAAATCCTGATAGCATGTCCTAGAAAAGACCCTGGCCTCTGTTAATTCACTTTGGGTGACCCTGTGTTCACATATATCGATTCTTAAAAATTATTATGTCTGTATTTCATCTTGTTGCACAATACGGAAGATCTTCAAACAGTCGAAGAGCTACAGGCTCAGATTTTTATATACCTGCCTTAATGTGGAGCTTATTACATTATGATTTTTCATGCATATTATGTTATTATGTCCATCTTTCAACCCATCTAATACCATTTTTTTTCCTGCAGAATAGCTCCAGCTGTCCACCATCCACATTTACCAAATTTTTATGTATGGCTTACACTTGGGGTACAGAAGTATTGTATCAATTTTTGGGGTCAAAAGCTCCAAGTTTCCACACAATAACTTTAGTTTGTTATACAACACAGATCCCTGTACCAAATGTTTTGGATGGCTTGCAGTTCTGAGGAATAAACCCATCAGTTATGGGATGGAAAGGACAAAAGTGGAGGTCACAGAGACTGAAAAAAGAAAAATGGCTTATGTATACAAATCTCACTTAGGGCTGTTTCAGTAAAACATACCTGGGACCCAGGGAAGGTACTTTTAATGTGGGGTGCTCACCAGTAGATGCAATTTAGACTTTTCTTGTAATTTTAATATGAAACACATGGCCTGCGAGCCACATGTGGCCCACCAAGCCATATTCTGTGGCTCGCAAAATGATAGGCATCACATGGTGTCATAAGAGATAACAAAGGTGGTGCAGCCCTTGGGCCATCGAAAATGCCCTCTTGTGACCCTCAGGGTGGTTTCCCCGGCATACAGTATGGTATTATTGTTAGTTTGACCTTGAACTTTCTAAGGCAGCAGACTTGAAATGGTGTTTTACCAGGACTGACTGTAATTAAAAGAAGAAAAATGGCTTATGTCCACAAATTTCACTTACCTGCATAGAGGTATATTGAACAGAGTGGGCATAAAGTAATGTACTGTTCATGGTACTATTGTTGGTTTGACCATTAACTTTTCTAAGGCAGCAGACTTGAAAAGGTGTTTTACAGAGACTGATTATGTTATTTGGGAATGCACAGAGCCCTAGATAAAAACTGAATAAATTGTGTATTTTACTTTTTGAAACTACTCACATTTTTTAAATTTGATTGTGTATTTTGTGAATATTGCAAAGGACAAAATTTACAAGGCTGAGCTTTAATCATGCATTTTTAAATACATTGTATGGTTTAGTGACTTTGACAAGTTCTTGGTGCATTTGATTATATGGCTTTGAGTGTTCCCGCAGAAATCAAGGGTTATCATTTCAGATGTGCCTGTAACATTGGAATTGGAACAGTAGTATTGTTTTAATTGATCGAATGTGCCATCATGCAACATGAATTATTTTTACCGCAAGAGCAGTACACTGAAAGCTTTGGACTAAATGCCTAAAATAAATTGTTTTGAGTAATTTGAACACAGTTCACAATTGTACGTGTTATTAGGTTGTCTTCCTAAAGGATGTGAATGCTATGCTTATATGACTTTTAAATAAGTATATTAGTGATCACTATTTGAGTTACTGAAGTTTTACCGTAGATCATCTTTTGTTTCTGTTACAATGCTCCATTAATGCATAGCATTTTGCAACCAATAATAGGTACTGCATACCTTGAGGTAAAGGTTGGTTTTTTAGTTGATTAGAGTTGGGAAACCAAAACCATCAAAAGTGCCAATAACTAAAAGTACTGGCTGATTAAATATTTTCCCCGTCAATTTGAGGAAGAAAACTGAGCAGAGCAACTGTTATTTTTAATGTCTGAACCTTTCACTGTAGATTTTGGTTTGGCTAGTTGGTCGTCACAGTAAATAGCTGCTAATTTTTCAGAGATTTAAAAAAAATGGCTGACATTTTTTATCAGATAAATGTTCAGACATCCTCATGTCAGTTTAATCTGTTGATTTTTTTTTATACTTTCAGCTTTGGGATATAAGGAGGAAAGGGTGCATTTACACATACAAGGTAAGAGCTTCTTGACTGTGTTAAAATATAAACATTTGTTTTTGATCCAGTACCTTGCAACTGATGTATGAGAAATATTTTCCTTTTCTATTTTTCATGTCAAAGAGTTAAACTGAGTTACTCTGCAATTTTTGGGGTTGGCAATTGGATGTTAAAAGAAAACTATTTAGGCACCTAATTAGACTTGGTCACCTTCTCACTAACTTTCGATTATATGTCTAATTGATTATTTACTTCTGCTGGTCATTGAACTTATTCATTGGTCCTTCATCTGCTGTACAACTATTATTCAACCTCTTTTAGTAGTTGTTTATTGTCATTTGTTCTAAACTACTACACCGTTCCGGTGGCCTAGTGGTTAGAGCATCTGCCTCAGATGCAGGAGGTCATGGGTTCAATCCCCAGCCGAGTCATACCAAAGACTAAAAATGGTACTAACAGCTGCCTCACTTGGTGCTTAGCATTAAGAGATTAGTGTTAGGACTGGTCAGCCTGGTGTCAGGATAATGTGACTGGGTGGGACATCATGCTACATGTCTGTGGCATGATGCCCCAGTGCTGGACATCACTATAAACTGCCACACTGCAGACATCGTAGCGATATGACTGAAAAATTGTTAAAACTACATTAAAAATCCAAATTACAAACACACACACACACACTCACACGCTAAACTACTTGGAGAAGTTTTTGAAACTTGGCATACACTTAACGTCTATTTATGCAGTCTTGTTATTGCTACTTCTTCTACACAGTCACATCAATGTGGTGGGTTTTCACTGTAAGTCTTATGAGATGTAGTTCATTTGGAATGAAAATTGTGCCCCTTTAACATCAAACACAACCTGGTGGTCATCTTGAAAATTTTCTTATCGCTTCTTTTTCTGAATGGATGGTCATATCAGTATGGTGTTTTCACGTTAAAAGTTCTTATCCTATCTGGGATCCAGTTGTTGATATTAAAAAGGGGTTTTCATTAAGAAGCTTCTTTCTATATATATAGTTGGTCCAGTAAACAAATAGTGCTGATCTGACTGCACAAAATAGGTGCTGTGTCAGCCATAATGAAAATATTGTTATGGCTACTACTTCTGAGTGAATGCATGTATTGACATGGGGTATCCACCAAAAACATCTCTGATGATTAAGAGTTTGTCCAGAATGAAAATTATGCAGATCAGACTCGCAGAATGACTTTCATGGCTGCCACTTTTAAGTTTTGTTATTTCATCACCTGTATAGATAGTTATATCAACATGGGGTGGGGTTTTTTTGTTGTTTTTATTTTTACAGGAAGTTGTATCAACATGGGTTTCTTCACTGAAACTCAAACATATATGAATAGACGGGGGGGGGGGTATATTTGAAGAATACCTTGAATGATGCCAGTTCAATTAATTGTTGGTTTTTGTTATTATTATTATTATTATTATTATTATTATTATTATTATTTGTTTTGTCTTATAAATATTTATCAAGCCTATTATGGTGGAAGCTCAACATAAAAATTACTTTGTACTTGTGTGCATGCCTCTATGCCCATCCACACCCAAGGTTAAGGTTGGTTTTAATGTGTGTGTGTGTGTTGGAGGGGATAAACTCAGTCACATTTTGCTTTTTAGCTAACGGCAGACTTGACAAAACCAAAGTCTCATGTAAATTTTATGGATTGAACCAAACTCAACATGTGGGTATATCACGACAATTTCTTAGTTCAGTTTTCTTCTATACTTTATGTCAGGTTCATGGTCAGAGGTCATGAAAAAGATTCTTCACTGAACTCATCATGGGAACATACTAACTCAAACAATTTTGGAACATATTTTAACCAAATTTGGCATGTTGAAGTTTCTCAAGAATATCAGAGACTGTTTAAATACTCTGTGATTTGAAAGATAAAAGAGGGAAGACAACGTTTTTGTGGATTCCCACAAATTCTTCTAAGATAGGAGAGTGCTAACACCTCTAAGGGACTCTTGTTTTATCAGTAAGTGATAAATCTTGTACAACTTTTGCTTTTAAGTGAATATAAATGGTTAAAACTGTTTGCTTAATATCAGCCATAGTGAAATTAAAATGCATAATTTGTCAAGGAAGATTGTCAATAGAGTTGTGGTTTTCATTATTACCACAGATTGTACTTTCCTGTAAGGATAATTGTACAATAGCTCACTTACTCTTTAGGCCATGTTAAGGAATGTTATGCATAGTGTTTTCATCAATTTTCGTCTTTAAAAAAACAACAAAACGTTACTAGTGTGGATTAACAGATTATACCAGTATTATTTTATTGCAGATTCTATATGTATAATGTCAGTCTGCTATCAAAGTTTGCAACCATTAGTAAAACTAGAAAATTCTATGACTAATTCTTTTTAAATACTTCCACCTTCTGTTTAAATGAATGCCATAAGGCAGAGCATATCATGTTGTGATTTTGTCTGACCGTCCATCTGCAAGTCCATCAGTATGCTGCTATTGTTTCCAAGATCTCCACCATCTACCATTGCCAAACTATATAAATAATTTGGATTTGAAAAAGAAAGAAACCTATTGATTTCAGGTTGAAAGGATAAAAGGTCACAGTCACATGGACTGAAATAAAGCAGTAATGGAAACCTTTGCACATAATATCTTGACATGTGTGCCAGATACCATGACCAAACTTTGTACATGTCTTGATTTTGGGGATCAAAAGGCAGACCTGCCAACCCTTCCAATTTGACAGCAAGCCATACTGAAATGACCTTTAAATTATGGTCTTACAGCCTAAAAGAAAATATGAAAATGCAATCATTGTTGTCAGATCTGGATAATGGCTTGTCTGTGGTTGGTCTTTTATATATTGGTTTTAATATTAGATTCCATGAAGTTGGTCAGGGAAGCAGACTGACTTTACAGGAGTGCCTCAGATGCTTTAATCTGTCCATGTCTCACATGCAGAACATCTGCAGGATAAAGCTTTTGCTTTTACATTTTAGCTCTAGAAATGCCGTCCAATAAACAAAACAATTTAGAAGGCAAAAGGAACAGTCTGCATTTTAATACAGATAGAACAGAAGTATATAAAGGAGCATTCATATTTTTAGATGTGCTTGGCAGGAAACCCCTCCCCAGGAAAGATAACTAATATGTATTTTGAACATGTGTTGATTTGAGTATTGCTTATAGCAGACGAGATGGAATATATTGAGTTGAGAGACCTGCAAAGGAGTCATTGACATCCATTGTGTTTGGAACCTCAGTTTCTTAAACAGAATGGAGGTCATTACAGTCTAAATGTACTTTTCAGACCTCTTGGTTGAACATAATTTTGGCTTCACCTTTCAAGTCCATGTTTCCCAAGTTGTCAATAGTGGTACATCAGATTTCATTACACTTTATTGAAAATTGGTCTTACTTAATGGAAAAAAGTACTGACTGTCTTACTGTGAAGGATTTTTTAGGGTTGTTAGGTGTGAACAGGTCCAAGATCAAGATGATTGTGACTGTAAGAGAAAAAATAGTTCCTGTATGTCTTGGGTTCTTTATCACCTACTTAGATCAATTGACCAAACAATATGGACTTCTAGCAGATAGGACAAGGAAATCACATCATTTTGGGGTCAACGGCCGAGTTCACTGGGACTCTATGAAGGAAAAACAGTTTTCATACAAATGCATAAGTTCTGTACCAGAGTGCCTTGACTAAACTTTTTACATGGTTTGCAGTTTAAAACAAGGAAGTCACCTATTGATTTGGGGTTAAAAGATGAAATGTCAGGGTCATTGGGATTTCAGGAAGGAAAACAATAATCATTGAATAATTCTAGTTCTATGTGACCGGCCTTGATCAAACTTTTTCGATGGCTGACATTGAGACAGAAATGCACACTTATATTTTTGGGGTTGATAAATCGGGGTCACCAAGATAAAGAAAAACGGTTTCTACAAAATAACTTGAGTTCTGAATCTTTTTACCTTGACCGGATTCTGTGAATGACTATTTATAAAACAAGGAACACCTTTTTGATTCTAAAGTCAAATGGTCATATATCAGACCAATGAAAAAGAATTTTACATACAAGAGGTACAACAGTGATAATACTTATCATGTGGCAGGTATATAATGTACCATTTCGGTACTTTTGTTAAATTTTAACCAGATTTGACAGGAAAGTTGGGCAGATTACAGACCATGCAACCTGGTACAAATCAAATAACAAAACTTTTGAATGACTTTTTCTTGTTTACTAAAAATAAATTGTCCATTACTTTGAATGACTTATATATATATATATATATATATATATATATATATATATATATATATATAAAATACAAGACAGATTTCTGCTAAAATTTGATGGCTGTCCTGATATCTCTGTTCTTGAGGCAGTTATAAATCCAGGTGAGCACTCTCAGACATTTGTTGAATATTGAAACTCACCCACAAGTTAGGGAGAGTCATGTTCCAGTATTGATTTATATGTTCTTAAGCATTAAACTCGCCTTCACATTTGTCTGTATTTTTCAGGGTCATACAAACTGTGTTAACTGCTTACGGTTCAGTCCAGATGGCAGGTGGATTTCTTCTGCAGGTGAAGATGGTGTTGTCAGGGTGAGTTAGAAGTGCATTACTTGTACAAAATTTTTTAGGAATTGTGATATTTGCACCAGTTTGACTGCTCCGGTGGCCTAAGTAGTTAGAGGGTCCACCTCAGATGTGTGGAGCTCATGTGTTCGAACCCTGGCTGAGCCATACCAGAGACTTATAAAAATGGTACTGACAGCTGCCTCACTTGGTGCTTAGCATTAAAAGATAGTGTTAGGACTGGTTGGCCTGGTGTCAGGATAATATGACTGGGTGGAACACGATGCTGCATGTCTGTGGCATGATGCCCCAGTGCTGGACTATAAACTGCAACACGTAGCGGTATGACTCAAAAATTGTTAAGCTACATTAAAAATCCAAATCACACACATTACATTTGTACCAGTTTTCTTTGTATAGAAGACAAATTCTTAATAGCAAATCCACCTATTTGTGTTACATCATAAAACAACAATAGAGAATCAAATGTATCCAAATGCTTGCTATTTGTTGTTTTGAGATGCTTTCTTCACTTGCATTCATTTACGCTTGATATACTACATAGTGTGTCACCTTCAGAACATGGTACATTTTTTATTGCAACTATAATGGCAGAAACTTTCTTAGACCTTATGTTAATTTTGACTTCGTCAAAATAGTGAGGTACATTGAATTGTTTTGGGAGAGGGTTGGTTTTGTAAAATTCTGAATTTACTAAGTGCCAAAGTTTAAGATCACATCTGAGCTTTGTTTTTCATGATGGTTACTTTATCACTTATAAGTTGTATCCAACTGCAAATTGCAAAGACCCAAATCTGCTGTCATATAATGTACCAGCAGATCTGGGTCTATGCAGTTCGTTGGGAGTAAGCAATAGAACAAATAACATAGACCCTGGCCTGCTGGCACATTATGCAATGCCAGATCAGGGTCTGTGTTGTTTGTAATTGGACTTGTAAGTGCATATATACTGTATAATCTCACTAAATAATGTGCCATGCGTTTTGGTTCTTGTTGTTAAAAAAGAACACACACACACTTCAGATTTGTAGTAAATGATCCATAGTAGAGATAGCAAAGTTATGTTTAGAAACTTTTAAAACACTGCAGGTTTTAATTCTTTTGCATGTTTACAGTTGCAGGTAGTTTTGTCCAAGAACATTTAGTTATTTTAAGCTGCTTGTGCCATCAATAAATGGCTTTAAACTGATACACCAACTAATGGGATAGAGAACTTGCTAGTGTGACATTTAGGCTTGGAAGCAGATTAATTTTTAAAAAAAATATAAAATGACGTAGAGTTTGCTTTAGTTGCAGATTCCTTTATGAGTGTGTTTGCTACGGAATTTAGAATTTAACTCCACACTCAAAATTCCTAACTTCTGCTGAATAGTCCCACAATTACAAAGGTTATTGGAGAAAGTAGAGTTTTTCGCTGATGGTTTTCATCAACACTGACTTGCACGTCAAGAATAGATCTCATATATAGCATCAGTAATGTTTGTCCCTACATGCTTATAACTAAAAAATGAAATTTATTTATTTATTTATTTACGAAATGTAATGTGTCTGTATATAGAGATGTGAATTTCTTGTACTTTAAAGTTGTGTTGACATAAAAAAAATAGAAACAATTATAATAAAAAATTTGGATATCATAGCTTTCACCAATAGGGACAAGTGATAATTGTGTTCAGAGTTGAGTACGTTTGTCTGCCATCCATTGTCCATCTGTTAGCAAAAACATGTTATCGTTACTCCTTCTGAACTGCTTGGAGGATGGCCAGGAAATTGTACGCATTCATCACAAGATCTAGTTGGTCCTAAATGACAATCAGACATTCAATGTGGGTGCTACTGGGACCCTCTTTTACTATTGTTCTTGTAATTTTTAAGTTATATTTTCTAAATGATGATTGCCATTGAATTTGACTGCCTTATAATTATTATGTAATAATTATTTATAAAGCCACTGCTATCTACTACCATGCTGCCCAAGCACACTAGTAATAGAATAAACTTGTTGGGATAATCACATTTGTAGAATAGGTAACAGTTGATGAGCATCCAGTCCATTTACTGCTATTTAGGAAATGTCTCATTTCATGTCCACTTGTTGGTTTATACAGACACCTGCCAAGTTTATTACCTGCTCTGGTGTTGCATGTTTAGAATACTGAGAACTACTATATCGCTACTCATTTTAAGTTTTAATGGTCATGGACCAGAAGATATTATGGGATGCAGAAATGCCTGTCCAGAATTTGGTGTGAATGTCCCATGTTGCAGAGCCTGCTCACTAATCACACCACCGTACACAAAAATCACAATTTTTTGTAACAAATAATCCGAAAGAAAAATTTTGCGGAAGTTGAAGCCGTATACCAGTATTTTTAGTCCTTTCAAATCTTTTCCGGTAATTTGTAACATATCAGTTTCTAGTATACAACTTAAGTGTTTTTGGTCCTTTCCTGTCTTTATGGTAATTTGTGACATAAGACCCGTTTCCAGCATATAATGTGCCATTATAATCAGAACAGTTTGTTTTGTTCCATCCCAGTCTTCTCCAGTAATTCATGTCGTGTGATCAGTGTCACACCATTATTCATTTTGCTTTATTGTGTTTTCTTGATGATGTACTGTGTTGTGTGTTTGGGGGTTTTTTTGGGGTTTTTTTTCAAATTAGATTTCTGCAATGATGACCACTCCGGTGGCCTAGTGGTTAGAGCGTCCGCCTCAGACATTGTAGTGATATGACTGAAAAATTGTTTAAGCTACGTTAAAAATCTAAATCACACACACACACACACACACACACACAGATTCTGCAACTGCAGTGTTTATGTAAACCTTTCATATGTGCCTTGACTTTAAAATGTCAGACAGTGATTTTAAGCATTCATGCAGTGCAAAACAAGGGGCATGGTGACCAAGATGATCCCTGCACATGATGAAATGGAACATCCTGAAAAGCTGCAAAGTTTGAATAAAAATTGCTATCACCAAACAGGTAGTCTCTTTGGAAGTAATTTTTTTATCTTGTCAAGGATGAGAATGGCATGTGAACAGATGACAAGTCTATGTTTGCCTGTAATCTGCATATTAGAAATACAACCATTATGTTGGCACATATAAAATGGTACCACCTGGTACTGAGAGACCTCCTGTTGATGAAAAGACCATTCGGGGCAGTCATACCCCCGATACCCAGCCTACGATACAGTATATAATTGATACAAATATCAATCAGGAATATGATTACTTGAGGTAAAATGCAGATACTGGCTTGTCTATGTTTGATTTGGGTTTCATATTAGATTCCGTGGAGTTATCAGGGATTCAGACTAACTTAACAGGTCTAACACAGACTTCCAGTCCTCTCATTTGAGAGTTGCTACTTTGATTATTTCCATAAATTGATACCTTCATTGTTTTTAGATGGGGTATAGAAATTAATTGAGGTAAGTTATTTTTCCCCTTTGTTTCATTGTGAAAAGTGGGAAACATAATATGTGCACCTCCATTTATTTGTTATTTGTTCACCTGTCCATCCATTGAGCTTGTTAAAATAACATCAACAGTTCAAACTATTTGAGTATTTAAAAAATATTTACAGATTTGGGACCTAACAGCTGGAAAACAGATAGCTGAATTGAAGCACCCTGGTGGATCAGCAGTGTATGTAAACGAATTTCACCCAAATGAGTTGCTTTTGGCTTCAGGATGTGCAGATAGGTATGAAGTTTCATGGGCTTAAACATTCTTTTTTTTCTATTCTTTTCATTTATTTTTCATCCATAATAGTTTTTCTTTGCTATCTCCCATCCAAGTTGTTTTGCACTCAACATACTCTTCTGCAGGAGCCTTGAAGTTAAATGTTGACCAAATGGCCTGGAACTGATATCTTATCTTGATTCACTTTAGAATGAAGATGACCTAGAAATGTGTGTGTGTGTGTGTGTGTGTGTGTGTGTGTTGTGGTTTGAGTGATTTCTCCCCCATCCACACCCACCCCCAGCATTAATAAAATCTTCCATTTCTTTCTGTTTTAGCTTTACTGGTCATAGACCAAAAGGGCTTATAGTATAACCTGTTACCTGTCCATCTGTTAGCACAAGTTTGTTACTGTTGCTTCTCCTAAACTACCTGGAGGTTTGCCTCGAAACTGTACACAATTTATCCATAGGTTTAGTTGATTGTAAATTAAAATGGTGCCCCTCAGACACCTAGCATGGCCACCATTGCAGCCATCTTGAAAATCCTATATAACAATTGTGCAGTTGTGAACTCCAGTATGGTGGCCATCATGAAAATCTTCTTCTCAATATTCCTCCTGGATGGATGGTCATGTAGGCATGGGATTTTCACCAAAAGTCTTATAATAATGAATTTGGTCCGAAATCAGAATGGTGCCATTCTGATATTAAATATGGACACCATGGCAGCCATTTTAAAAATATTGTTATCACTAGAACACCTAAACAGAAAGTCACATCAGCATGAGGTTTTATCCAGATTTCATATGTTGTCGTCTTTGTCCTACTGAAAATGGTGCTGATCTGACCTCCAGTATGGCTGATATAACAGCCAATTTGAAGATCTTTTATCTCTCTTCCTAGATAGAAAGTCATATCAACATGGGGGTTTTCAGCAAAAGACTTCTTGTGATGTCTAGGTGTTCCTAAATGAAAATCTTACTGATCGGACAGCCAATATGACTATCGTGGCAGCCATCTTTAAAACTTGACCCTGTTTCTCCTGAACAGAAAGTGATATTGACATGAGGTTTTCATCAGAAGACTTCTTATGATATCTACTTAGGATCAGGCAGGACTGCATCAGTAGTAGATTTTAGGTCAAAGATCCTACTCTCTGACCAGTGTCAGTAATATTGTGAGTGAAACTTAACTTCATCAGAACTGTTCATATATTGAAAAAATAGAAGCTTTGTTTTGAAAAACCCTGTTTTATTGTCTTGGCTTTATTTCAGTAACTAATACCTGCTTTTCAAGAGCTTTATGTTTTCGCAGTGGTAAACAAGCTAATTGTAGTTCGGATTACAGCAATGAAATTAAACTTGTTGCTTCTACACATAAAAGAAGTTAAACATCTTATTTGATTCAGATCTTTGTATTTATGCTAAGTGTTGGCAGTTAATAACTTACCTAATCAATCTAATTACTACAAATGGGATTAAGCCCATTTGCTTGGAAGTGTGGAAGTGATTGATTTTAGAATCTTTTATAGAGATATGTACATTGTCACTCAATATTTTGTCCTCTTTTTTTATAACATTGATAAATTAGGTATCCACTAAAATGTATTTTCAAATAAACCATGAAATTTTATACCCGTGAATTTTAAGTCATGCACAATATATAAAATTCTTTATCTAGAAAACATGAAAATACTTTTCTTCATTTTTATATATATATATATATATATATATATATATATATATGTATCTCTTCACATGTAAGAAAAAATTAAAAACAAAGGAAAAAATGAAAAAAGAATGGAAAAAAGAATGTCTTTTCTTTGGTTTGAGCATAAAGGCATTATTGTTCTTGAATTTTTGTTCTCATGGTTACACTGTTAAGAAGTGATAGCCATAGTCTAGTTATGTTTATGTCTTGTAAATATACAAAAATAGGTATTTTACAAGTATTATGATTATTGTATGTATTCAGTACAATTACAGATATGGAACTACTAGCGACTTATTTGTGTTTTACCTGGATTGATTACAAGGTATCATTGACTGCGGTTGCAACATACCTTAACATGAAGAATTTTCAATAGTCTGTTTTGTTAAGATAAATGAATGAAATTGGTACATGTGTATATCAGACCTGCCAACTCTTACGATTTTGCCATAAGTCTTACGAAAAAAACACTAAAATTACAGATTTACTGAATGATAGCAAAAAGTACGGAAATATGATCGTTTTTTTTTTCTGTTCCTGATATTTTTTGTACTAATTTGTTCTGGATCCGGATTTTTGTATTAGATTCGGGGTTTCATCTTAGACTGAGTGGATTTTGCTAGGGAACCAGACTAATTATACATTGGTACCTCAGATGCTTTAAACCTGCCTATTTTGTTCTTGAGAAGCACGCATCTGATCTAGATTTCGTTTTTTGTTTTGTCATCCAGTCGTCTGAAAATGTCTTCCAAACGAAAATGCATCAAAGGTGGAGAGGACAGCCAGCCTCCTAAAAAGCTGAAACAGTGGTTGCAATAGTATAAAAGAGGTTACTCAGATACTTGGTCATGCTTAGAAAAAAGTAAAAAAAGGTGACCATTACATTTATTGCACGTTATGTCGTCTTGACTTGAACATTTCCCACGGTGGGCGAGATGACTGTCGCCGCCACGTGAATTCCAAAAAACATACAGAATATGTTGCAATGAAATCAAGTTGTAAGTCACTGACCTTTATGGGATTTGGATCTGTAGTGCCAGAAACTGAATTGGAGGTCATTAAGGCTGAAGTATATTTTACAAACGTTTTTTGAGCATAATGTTGCAATTGCTGCATCTGACCATGCTTCTAAACTATTCAAGTGCATGTTTCCCAAATCTTCAGTAGCAAATAGTTATCAGTGTGGCAGAACAAAAACTACTGCTGTTGTATTATAACAGTGCAAGTCAATACAGGAAGGCATTGTTAACAATATTTCATCCCAACCTTTCAGTATAGCAACTGATGGTAGCAATGATTCTGAGAAGCTGTACCCAGTTGTTGTTAGATATTTTGATAACACAGATGGGGTTGTAACTGAAGCACCTTTGTCAGTTCCAACATGTGATGGAGCCTCTACTGGGGAAAATATTTTCACATTATTGGATGAGGATTTGAAAAAGAGAAAATGTAAGTTGGAATAACTGTATTGCCTTTGAATCAGATAATGCTTCAGTGATGACAGGTTGCAATAAAGGTGTATTTGGACATATAACTATGGTGAATCCCTCAGTGTATCTGAGTGGATGTTCATGCCATTTGATACATTTAGCAGCTAAAAAGGGAGCTGATATGTTGATGACTTATTAGTGGACATATATTATTTGGATAAAAGTGTGAATAGACAAATGGAACTGAAAGATCTTTAGACTCTTTGTGGGAAAGAGCAGAGAAAAATATTGAAGCATTGTGTAACAAGATGGTTGTCTCTTGGTGAAGGTATAAAGAGACTGTTGGAACAGTAGGAACCCTTACAAATATATTTTGGTAAAGAAACCAAGAAACAAGAGATTAAAGGCAAAAGAGCTAAAGCCAAAAGTAGGATGTCAGAGAAGGTGTCTAGTTTGAAGGATAAAGTTCCTCATGTATCTAGTAATAAAGAAGGAAATAATGACAGTGCAGGTACATGCAGTAAAGCTTTGAGCTGTGATAAATCTAGAAGTCAGGCTAGTACTACCCTCAAGTCTGCCTCAGCAGGAAAGACTGAGAAAATAAAACCCAAGATAGGTTCCTTAGAGAAAGCTATATCACAGAAATCAGATAAAAAGGCTCTGTCTAGATGTTGGACACCATTGGTTAGAAATGACTGGAAAGACAGTACAAAAATCAGTTACAGAGAGAAAAAGGCTATGAGTGTGTGTAATGCTTTGCAGTCCCGGAGAGCGAAGATTTATTGATTATTTCTAGACCATATAATTCCATTATTAAACAAGTACAACTTATTCATGCAACAGGAGGAGCCTATGATCCACAAACTTAGAGAAAACATGCTTGAATTATTAAAACAGTTGCTGACCAGATTTGTAAAGGCTACATAAATTTCACAAGCCAAGGATCTTACTGATATCGATTATCGTGATTGTAAGAAACAAAAGTCAGATGATACACTTAGAGTAGGTTCAGAAACAAGAAAATACTTGGCCGAAAGGAAGCTGTATGAAAGTAGCCTTTGTCAATTCTATAAAGATGTAAGGGACTATTTCACAACTGTTTGTGATTACATTGTTAACAGGTTTCCCTTGAATAATGAATTTCTGAAACACAGTGCAGTTGCTGATGTGTCAAAAAGGATGATGAGTGATTTTAGCAGTGTGATGTATTTCCCATCAAGACTTATGTGTATGGAACCCAAAGAAACCAGCTGGCGAGACAACTTGGAAGCAGAGTTTTTGAATGAAGAAGTAGATGAATTGAATCCTGAGATCTTAAACACTAAACGAGTTGACAAGCAATGGGATCTTATTAGTAAACTCAAGGATGCTAATGGCAAGTTCAAATACAAATTGTTGTCCAGCATCATGAAGAATGTACTTATTGTTCCTCATTCAAATGCAGGTTGTGAGAGGGTGTTCTCATTTGTTGCAAAAAACCACTCAAAATCCAGATCATCTATGTCATTTGATACCTTGGAAACAATACTAGTCATGAAAGTGAAGGGGGGAGAATGCTTCAAAGAGGAGTTTGACCAGACGTTTCTTAGAAAGTGCAAAAGTACCATGTACCAGTGAGATCAGTAGCTATATATTATAAGTTACAACATGGATATAAACTATAACGGTTATAAAAATTTTACTTGTTGCCAGTACTTAATAGTTTTTACACCTTACTGAAAATTGGTCCAAGTTACTGAAAAATTTCAACTGACTTACTGAGAATGTCTCTTTAGGGTGGGCAGGTCAGGTATATTGTCAGTAGATGTGTTACATTCCCAGCTTAGGATCCCATCTTTAAGGTCAAGTTCACACGCACGCACGCACGCACGCACGCACGCGCACACACACACACACACACACACACACACACACACACACACACACACACACACACACACACACACACACACACACACACACACACACACACATTGATTTTAAGAGCTGACCTTGATACTGGTGTTTCTTCATTGTTGGCATGTCATATATCACAGTCACGGTCAAGGTTTTTGTTCAATGTCAGGCTCACATATCAATTTCTTCCCTTCGTCTGTACTATTGTTGTAATCTTCATTGAGACATAGGCATGAAACTTCATCCTTTTCCATTTTGGTGACCTTGCAGCAGTAGGTATGGGACAGATAATCATTGAAATTGCTTGTTTTTTCATGTGACAATTTTGGGTACTATACAGAATTTAACTGTTATTGTGATATCAAATATTCTCATTTATAAGTCAAGTCAAACTGCAAAAAAACAACAATCCTGATCTGCCATAGCATAATGTACCTGCAGATCTGGGTCTGTGTTTGTTCTACTGATTGCTCCTAACAAACTGCACAAACCCAGATCTTTTGGATCATTATGCAACGGCTGATCAGGGTTTGTGCAGTTTGCAGTTGGACTCATAAGTGAGTTTATATGGTAATAAGTACCAGAAAAGATGTCATTGATTCATTTCATTATTTCCTACAGCACTTGAAAAAAGGTGTAAACAACTTAACCTTTGTGCCACTCAGTTTTCTTAACTTGAAAGCCCTCGAAACATTGATTGGACAGCGTAATTCTTTGTAATCTTTGTAGCAGGAAAATGTGTTTGAAAATCACATACTCCTTGATAGTCACTCATTCATTTACAGCCAGATTTGCATGTTTTAAATTAAAAAATAACCTTGTGGATTGTGTTCCATCAAAGTTTCATGGTGACAGAATGGTGTGTGTGTGTGTGTGTGTATATATATATATATATATATATATATATATATATATATATATATCCCCATGTAAAGTTAAACAGGGACATTGTGCAGTAACTGTCTGCATCTTTCATCTGTTTCAGAATAATCCGATTCTGGGATCTGGAGACATTTGAGATATCATGTGCGACAGACATGGAAGCTACAGCAACAAGGTATGACGGTATTCATTTTAAAGAATTGGCTCCATGCATTTGCATTGATACTTTCAGCTCACTGCCCAGAAGTCTAATGGGGCTTGTATGGTTTGGTCCATTGTCTGGTATGCATCAAGAATAGTGCTTATTTGACCATCTGTCTTGTGTCCAAATTTGCTATTTTCAACTTTCATAAACACAACTACTTGACCAAGTTTACACCAAAATTTTACAGGAAGAATTCAGATGTTATTTCCTTCAAAATTTGTTCAAATTGTACTGACTAGCCATAAGACATGACTGCCATCATTAATACATACAGATACTCCCCAAGATACGTAAGGGTTACATTCCTGGAACCTCTACATGTCGTTATTTTTACTTAACTTGAGTTTTACTAGGGTACATATGGCTTTGACATCATGGTGATTGGTAACTTTAAGAAAACACAATAAAAATCCTTAAGATTATGAAAAAATGTAACAGAAATGATTTACACATGTAGACAAGAGAAGCGGAACTAGATACTGCAGGTGCACCCGATTCGAAGATTGAAAAACAGTGCATGTTTACGGTTCATATCATATCCGTGAGTGTCACATGTCACAGTTTACATATCTCAGAGAATACCCATATAACAGGCAAACCTTTAATCAACCTCTTTCAGAAAACTACATGGCAGAATTTAATTATATTTTGCAGAAAGTAACCCTTCATTAATACCTTGGAAGTTAGATGATACCAGTCTGCCATTAAATATGTCCATCATGACTGAAGAAACAAAAACACAAGTTATAAAAAAAAACACTCAGTAAAATTTGACCATATTTAATAAAACACTGCTGGCAGAAAGAGCTTTGTACATATGATGCTGATCCATTATCAGATATGGCTGCTATCACAAACTAACAAACAAAAACCCTTTAAACAATAGAATTCAACCAATTTTAATAGAAAGCATTTTTGGAATCAGTGCCTTTAAATTTGCTCCAGTGATCCTGATCCACATTGAATATGGCAATATAATGTGCCAGTCAGAGTGCTACTATCTTCTTAATTTTAACCGTGTTTAATGTTGGAAACAGTCTAATTTATCTAAATATGATAGATTCAGTTATTTTCTGGCGTTTGTTTTTGTTAACTGTTAAATTCAGAAAGAAGAAATTTTTTATGTTAAAATGTAACGTGCAACAATATTCTGTTTGATTGATGAAAATCTTGTTCAAGCAGTTAACTCAACATGACTTTGTTGTATTGCAGATGTTTATATTTCCATCCAGATGGGATGTGCATATTTGGAGGCAGCAGTAATTTGATGAAGGTGTATGGTTGGGAACCAGTTGTATGCCAAGACTCGGTTCCCATTGGCTGGGGAGAGGTAGCTGAAATAGCTTCAGGACAAAATCAAATTGTAAGGCATATTGCTTTTGATTTTATGGTGTAACAGTTTCTGATAAGAAAATCAGCTTGGGGGTGGGGTGAGGTGGGATGAATTTCAGCAAACACTTACCTATTATAACACAGTACATTCAGTAAAATAGATAAATAAATTGTTTTGTATATGAATAAGTTGATTGCACATCAAGGGAAGTAAACAAAATCGATTTTTTAAAGCGGTATATCTTAGTTTTGCACCTGTCAGCATGACTAATAATGCAGCTGTTAAAAGAAGCATTGTATGTTTTTGTTTTTATTGTTTAACATTAAGTAACAAATTTATTGTTTATATTTTATTATCTGTTGGTTCTGATGAAAGTGGCAGAGCATTTTTCCAGTTAATTTCAAACCATTACTTTAGATGCTGAACAAGATGCCATTTGTCTTGATTGCATACATTGGCTACAACCTAATGTTGGCTGCTAAAGTGTTCTTCGATGTGGTCATGTTGGCACATTCACTGATCGTAAATAAATTTTGTTGTTTTAAGATTTATTACTAATTGGTTTAACCATAGTCTGTTCATTCTGATTGGTGAATATTTGGTACCTTAGTTGTCATCACAAAATGTATAGATGAAAATTAGCAGTCATGGACACGTACAATTGCAGCCAGTTATTAAACTGTGTAAAGAGAAGAGGATGTCGGGTTAAATCGTTACCAGTGCAGGATAGAGCGAATTTTTACAACATAAGGTGTTTGTATTGTGACATAATAGCATGCAGAAATCAGTCTGCTGTGTACTGGTTCTTACTTATGGGTTGACCTCATCTAAAAATATCCATGTACTGATTTGGCATTATGTATGTATTGGGTCATGCATACAATGTTCTTCAAGGATTATTGATCTTCCAGGAGTTTAATAAACTGAATAATTGCCATTTAAAGGTATGTGTAATCATATTATAAAATAAATGACACCCATTTTGCAGTAGTTGGTACTGAAAATGTGCGACTTGAACAAGTCATCAGAACATCTTCCAAAAAATGACAGCTGTCCTTGACAAAGACTATTGTGAAGTTGAAATGCAGCTTATGCAAAACTGGAGTAGCCACATCTGGCAGGGCAACTACCATAAACACACATGGCAACATGACATTGGCATTGGCATTCCTTCCATGTCATTTATTTCAGTCTGATGTTGCAGTAGTTACTCAAACACAAACATTTTCAGGTAAATATAAAACAAAATACATATTATCAATACATATTTTGTATTGGAAATTGTTTGTCATGATAGGTATCTTATTAGAAGTGAGTTGCCAATAACCAGCCAATATTCGTTTCATAAATATGAAATGAGCACTAATGTGAGATAGTGATAATCTGATCAAATTGGCCATTTTTTCATATAACCAGTGGCATATGTTTGGATGCTGGTTAGATTACACCTAAATGTTCAATGTTTGATGTCATGACATGATGTTTTACATGTAATATCAAAATTATTGCTCAGATTTTGGGTAATTTTATATTAAAAGGGTCAGTATAAAACCACATAAATCCCGCTTTTGTAAAAAGCTGCAAATAACTATATATACTCTACTTGAAATAAAAGATAATGTTTACATGGTGATTATGTTCAGTAGTGTCTTTGATCACTGAACTTGTGAGTGAGCATGGCGAATGAGTTCTGTCATCAGATAGAAGTGAATTAGTGAACATAATTGAAATTTTTTAATTATCTGAATTATAAAATATCCATTGCCTCACAGATCCAGTCCTCTAAAGCTAGAAAATATAGTAACCATGTCTTTTGGTTGTTTAACAAAAAAAGTGCTGAAGTCATCAGCATGTGGGGATGGAAGTCCTACAAGAGTGGTCTCCACTTGGTTAGAGGGATTGATGCCAAATTTCATCAGTTACAACATCTGCCAGTGCTATGCCAGATTGCAGTCTTAATAGGCCTCACAGATACATTCAGTTTTGTGTCTTTTAACCAGTGTTTGGGATGAATGGATCCAATGGTGTGAAAAGATGGATGACAGATATGACCAGTTTAACTGAGTTGACAAGACAGTGGTCCAGCAGACAATATGGACAAGTCTTGGACAAACCATCACTGCATATAGACCTCATTACTGGCTGTGGTGATCTATACCTTGATAGCCAGTACTGTACTTCAGCACCAGTCATGAGTCACCCCTAGTCATAGATTTGTAAGACATCCAACCTGATATTTATGTTGTTTTAAGGTCTTACTTTCAAATTAAACGGCATTGTGGAGCCTGTTCCCCAGTTGACTGACGGGTGATCTAGTGGCCACATTTTCAGGAATATTTCACACTTGGCAGTCCATATTGACACTTTTCCACAGGTTAAAGTCTAATTGCTTTAGTTGGACTGTACTTTGATGTCTTTTTCCTTATTAAATCAAATTCTGATGCAAGCAAGTGAATGCGTTTTCAAGTTCTGTCATCATGCATTTAAGCTGGTTGAGGATTGACAATGTTGGTTGCAGTTGGAAATTTTTTCTATAACAAAGATTAACATCCTAATGTTGATGGAAGCAATTAGATAAATTTGTTTCATCAAAGAAACTTATCCCTCTTTTAATCGACTTCGACATTTTTTAATTGACTTCAACAGTCTTCAACTACCATGACATTTCAGCCAACAGAAGTAAACATCCCCAGCAACCCGTAAGCCAGTTCCTTTTTTCCAAGAGGGACAAGAAAAGTGAGAATGATTCTTATACAGTATACTAAATGGGGAAGCCCTTCTTCTAACTAGGGGTGACTATTTTCAGCTGAAATCATATTGTGATATAAATGACAGAACTGGAATATGTGTCAGTACATATTGATATCGAACTGATCAGTTCTATTATCAAGAATAATATATTTTACTAGTTCTATTTTTATTAATATTAGTAAAAAAAATTGGAAGTGCTGTGTGTATAGCCAGTTAAGAGATGAGTTTTGAAGCTTATGGATAAGTAATGACCAGCTTTTCACAGATGGATGATGTTGATGCATGTGTATCGCAAGATTACTGCTGCTCCTTTCAGAATAGCTCATACTGTCAAAACATATTAGGCATACTGCTAATGATTTATCAGTTTTACCACCTTTGTGGCATTTAAAACTAAGAGCACTTTTTACCCTGCTTACTGAGTATAAAATCTGGCTAGGATTATTTGACAATGATTGACTGTCAGCCATTTATTAACCATGTTGTTTGACTGGTTATGGTATTCTTCATAATACCAAGTAATATTTTGAGTAAACAAAAATACTTTCACAAATAGTTTAACAAATAGGGTTGAAATGCTGCTATAGGAAAATCTATACCGATATGAACTGTGATACAGTAGTGTACCAGTGTGAACCTATATAATGTTTATGCAGTCAAAACCTTACTCAGCAAGAGCCCCATTTCCCAGAGCAAGTGATGACAAGACATTATATGATAAGGACTAGTTTCAGCCCAGTTTATTGCACCAGCAGCCTACTTGCAGAGAACAATACCATGCTCATGGTGCCCTTCTTTGATATCCCAGAGGTTGAAGACTTCAACACATCATCAGAAATTGGGAGAGAATCTACCCTGACGACCCTTGCATCTTGTGGATTGTCTGAGAGTGCCTTCAGCTCCAGATCACATTTCTCGACCCAACCTTCACTGTCAACGCCACCCTTTGTGTACCCTCTTGCCACTGTCAAGGGCCCCCTTTGCTAATGTTGTCCCCAAAGACCCATACAAGGCACACAACATTCCGCAGCAGGAAATAAACACCCTTCTCATGGAAAAGGGTAGTTGAAATTGTTCATAACACAATTTTGTTGAGTTTACTCTGGATTTTTCTTTGTACCTAAGACCAGTGGCTAGCTCTGAGCAGTCTTTCCACCAGTACATTTGGGCGTACAAGTTCAGAATTTAAACCCTGCAAGTCAGCCCTCAACACTGTTCTGGATGACATTTTACAGGTTTTCACAGAAATTCCGGAGATTTGTTTTCAGGACAATGTACCAATTCAGAGCAATCCATTATGGTCTGAATCTCAGTTCATGGCTCTCTATGAGATTCATGGATAGAGTCATGTCACACTTTAGAACCACATCCACATCTATGATCGAACTACCTGAATGACATTCTCCAAAAGCACAAGGTGAGCACTTTTTTGTACCTAGACATAGAATTGATTATTTTGCTCATGCTTTCACGTTAGATTTATTGTCAACAGAGATAAATTCAGTCTCATTCAGTGCATGCACTTCATTCATCTGTTCATGGAGTTCAAAGCCTGTTTGAATCAAATTTGTTGTCCTCAAGAAAGTGCCAGATTTTATGATCAGCACAGATGCCAGCATGACTAGCTGTGGAGGCTGTCTTCTACTTTCCTTGAAGAAATGAGAAGGGTTTGGTTCCATCAGGAGCATTCCACACATATTACCCTCCAGTTGATGAAAACTATGGCTAATGCTTCTGATTGTGACCTGAGACTAGATGAACAGGCTGTTCTAGGTCTTTCTGTTAACTGGCTGGTAAGTTATCCCCAAAGGCAAGTTGGAAGCAAGTCAGCAGAACTTCTGATTTGAGATTTTTCAAGTGGTGCCATTATCAACAAATTCAAATGTGCCCAGACAGACTGATTGTATTAGTGGACTCACAGTTCAGACATAATCAACTTATTGACCAAGGATGCTTTTTTCGCCTCTTGGACTTCATTTGAATCAGCACCCAGTGGGGTTGACATATGTGAACCTCTTTGCAGTGAGGTGAAATGCCAAGATTCCAACCTTAGTCTTTCCAATTCCAGGTCGAATGCCAGGGCAGGTGGAGCTCTTTCACTGGACTGAAACGGTCTCAAAGCCTTTACCCCATCCTATTTGAATACCAAGATCCTTTAGAAAGCAAGGATATCTGACTGCCCTCTTCAAGTGGGGAAAAATCTTGGATCAACACCTCCCAGAATCTAATGGCAAAGATTGAAGGAAAAATATGCCTTCTCACCTACAGAAACAACCACACATGCAGATTCTCCGACGCAACCCAGAAATGATGAACCTGCAGATCAGGCTTGTATCAAAGGAGCCCTCAGCAATGAACATTTCTGTAAGCATTTGGTGGATAGAATTACTTAGGCAAAAAGGCCCATCTCTTTGATATCCTATGAAAGGAATGGAGAGAATCTTCTCACAGTGTTGCATATGGAAACATTTCTTCCTTAAAAGCATTTGTTCCACAGAATACCTAACCTCTGCCATATCTTTTTGAGAAGTAGTTACCGCAGTCACTATCACTTCTTTGATTTCAAATATGCTTGCCATCATGAAAGGGAGAGCAGAGGCCAGATCAATGACTTCTCCCATCTAGCCAGTGTCAACTTGTCTCAACCGAAGGTCTGTACCCTTCATCCATATGAAATCTACCATGGGCTCTGACCTGGTGAACAAGTTCCTTTTGAAACACTGTATAGAGCTTCACTAACTCACATTATGTACATGACCAGCTTGCCAGTCTTTCTAGCTATAGCAGGTAGGATCAGTGAAATGCTAACCTCACCAGTTGGTTGTTGTTGTTGTTGTTGTTGTTGTAGGGTTTAACGCCATTTTTTCAGCACAAGATAGGCTATACATGGCGGCCAGTATAAATGGTGGAGGAAGAACCCTGGAAAACCCCGGGAAGAACCACCGACCCACGAGAAGCTACTGGCAGGCTTTCTCACATGCCCACGTTAGCCGAGCCTGAGACTCGAACTCACGCAGACAGAGGTGAGATGGCAGTGATCCGTAACAGTGAGCGCTTTAGACCACTCGGCGACTCGGGGCCCCCTCACCAGTTGGCATGAGGTATCTGCAGTTCCACTCCAATGATTTTGTGATTTTGTTTCATTCATATCATCCCCAGGCTTCATAGCTAAGAATAGGCTTTCACTAATGGGAAATTAGTCTTTTGTCTTTTAAACCACTATCTTGTTTGGAATTTTCTTCCCAAGGGCATGTCAATGTATATTGTATAGTCTATTAATCATACTGATATTTTTAAAACAATTTTGATCCAGACAGTTTGAGTTTAACAGTGTAATATTAAGCACACAATTACAGTTTTTATGACAGATATGTACTTTAATTGTGCGAGTTATACCTATTTTAGGATGAGTTTTTAATTGTTGGGAATGTTTATTTTTTTTTAATGCATTTTTGTTCAGGTGTGTAATGATATTTAATTTAATTTCAGATTGGTGCTAGTTTTTCACAAACAAATGTCTCCACATATGTTATTGACATGAAGGTAAGGCAGCAACTTCTAGACTTTTCCTTTAAATTTGTTGAATTTTACATGGATTGCACAACAAGTTTTTAAAACTCGTGTAATGTGCTCTTGACATCTGACATTTCTGTGATGTTGCCGTTTAGGTGGCTGCATTTGTATATATGCATTAGCATTTAACAATACCTCAACACAATAATGCCCAAAAGGTGTCCATTTACAAGTAGCTACTAAATATGTAAAAGATGTGAATTACACTAAAATTAACAAAATATGCCCTCCAGAACAAATTAAAAAATAAAGTACAATATAAATATGTTCAAGGTAATAATGGTAAAATTTCATATAAAATGTATCAAATAAAAGATATCACAGAAACATGTAAAGCAGAGGAGGGATAGATCCAGGAAGTAATTACAAACCTTGGATGATGAATTCAGAGCAGAGGCTCAAAAAAAGAACCTGAAAGTACAGCTGTAATTGGATCTTTGAACTACATTGAAAACTCTCCAAAAACAAATCTAATTCTTCTCTGGATTCTTTTTCCACACTGAAAGCTTTGCAAAACTTTAAATTTGACAACCCATTTATATCCTACAACTTCCAAAAACATGATTTGCTCAGAGGAAAAAGTATTCTGTATTGTTGGCCTTCCCATACATCAGTATTAAGAGTAATGAAAGGGCAGATGAAGCAGCGAAAGCTGCGCAGCAGTATTTAACTGCTGCGCAGCTTTCACTGCTTCACCTGCCCTTTTAGAATGGAATTTATTGACTACAAATATATAAATCTTCATGTTCTGTATACCTGGCAAAACATGTGGTATGGAACGCCACAAATAAGCTTTATAACATTAGACCCATCCTTGGAGAGTGTCATCCTTCATATAGAACAAGTTGTAGAGATGAGGTGGTATTATTCTGATCTGTATAGGAAATGTGTCCCTGACACATGCATTCCTCCAGACATTGGAAAATCAACCCAAGTGCAAACCCTGCCAGTGTCAGCTTGAACAAATTATGTTCGAGAATGTATCAACACCACGCTGTGAACATAAGTATTTTTCATGTGAATTTAATAAATGAACTTTATGAAGGTGTACCACCAGAGAAAATCATGGACTTTTTTGCGGGAATGTTGGTGATGTAACAAGTTTTGACCAGTATCTTGAAAAGATTTCTTATTTGTCACCCTTGTGTTATATACAGTTTACTGAATTTTATCTTCCTCACCATATTCAGTGCTGTAGTACTTCACATTTCATTTTGCATTTATTTGCAAGAGCTCAAATTCTGAAGTTTTTTGTACAATTCATCATTTTACCTTATTGGAACTTGTCTTTTATATGGCAAAACATATCCTTTGTTGTGCTGAGGTGCCATTAAATGCTAATACAGACATAGTAATAAATCAAATGAGAGACGATACTGGTAAAAAGCAGGTTTATGACTGACATGCTAAGGTTTTTAAAACCTTACCATGGTATAGAAAAGAGGTTTTCATGACAAAGTCACCAACACATTGACATGAGAATCAACTTGTTCAGATTGATTCAGTTGAATTATGCACATGTCCTTGCTATTTTTGTTGGAAACAAATCACTTTCCAGATAATTTTATTTGAGATAGTTCCAGTATTTAACTGAGCAAGTAATCATAAGTTACTGCCCTTTACAAATAGTCTGTTCAAACTCAAAAGGAATGTTCAGAAAATATCGGCCATATTCATGTGGATTTTATTCTGATTCCCAGAATATATCTATAGAAGACATCTAAAATGTTGGTGTAATTAGAGTTAGATGACTGACTTTTCAGTGCGTCCAGAGTGATTTGGTGGGGGATATCAAATACCAATGTAAGCAAAGACAAAAATTATGGATTTGATAGCTTTTTCAATATTCACATTCTGATAAAAATATATTCAAAAACTATTTTGAATAGGAAACTATGGTATTTGTTTCAGCTCTACTATATTACATGTATATTGTTTCTAAGTTTGGTATGTAATGAGGAATATGCAGTTATTTCTGTTCTTTTCTGTCTGTATTGCATCAGTTGATAACAGTTTTCATTTCCAGAGCATAACTCGCAGACTGTTGAAGGTATGTCAACCATACTTGATACACAAGTCAGTCAGGGTGCATAGAGGTGCCTTTTGATACTTGTATTTTTTATGTTGCCTTGGAAGCACGGTGTACCATAAACAGTATGCAATTAATAGTGCTAAGCAGTGTATAAATTGTGGGTTCTGGAGCATAAATACTTAAGCAAGAGTCATGGCTACATATGCAGGGGGTCGGGGGGTGGGGTGGATAGTTCATCTCAGGATGACTTTTATTTCAAATTGATTTTAGATAGTAAGTTTTCAATAATTGCTTTTCACAGAGAGTGCAGCCATTTGGAGGTGTACCACATCAAGAAGGGGGAGGTCATCTCTCAAGGTAAGGAACATAATTTAATTATTGTATTTTACTTTATCTGCAGCAGATACAAAGGTAAAAATAGTTATTCAGAGAGGAAAAAACAAACATAAAAAAGGAACATAAACCAATGAAGGAATACTGTAACTTTACATGAAAATAATTGGATAAAAATGCACAATGAAAACTCATTAGTGATTTTTATATACCTGCCATGAAGTGGAATATTTATGTTATGATTGAGGTTATGTTCAGTTGTTTCATTCTGCTTAGTAACAGACCACTCCAGTGGCCTAGTGGTTAGAGCATCTGCCTCAGATGCAGGAGTTCACAGGTTTGAACCCTGGTTGAGTCATACCAAAGACTTATAAAAAATGGTACTGGCAGCTGCCTCGCTTGGCACTCAGCATTAAGATGTTAGTGTTAGGACTTGTCGGCCTGGTGTTAGGGTAATGTGACTGGGTGGGACATGATGCTACATGTCTTTGGCATGATGCCACAGTACTAGACATCACTATAAACTGCCACACTGCAGACATCATAGCAATATGACTGTCACTGAAAGAGTATAAATGGTTTCTACACAATAACATTAGTTGGCTACATAGAGACTGTTAAACATGGGGCACTCTTGTTAGATGTCATGAATGACAAGTCCAGACAGACTTAGGGGACTCTGTGTCAGTATCCAGACTGAATCAAATGATTCACACAGAATGGTTCATTCACCCCCAAGTCTTAATTCAAATCTGCAACTGCTGGTGTCTATCCCTTGTGGACCTCTTTGCAATAAGGTAAAATGCCAGGCTTATGACCTTTGTTTCACCATTATGGAAAAAGTGGTCATTCAGTGCCCATTCTTGAGCTGGAATGGTTTCTGTGAATACACCTTTCTCCCAATCCATCTGATTTCCATGGTCATTTGGAAGTGGTGGATACTAAAGAGTACATACTAATTCACTTGGATCTCCTCAGATGGAAAAAAGCTATGGTACAGGGACCTCCTGAATCTAGTGGCAGAGATTTCCAAGAAAATCTGCCATTGCCACACCTGCTTAAACAACCAAACATGCAGGCTTTCCATCCCAGCCCCGATATACTGAACCTGCATGCCAGTCTTGTATCTAAACAAGCCCTCACCATGGATGATTTAGGCAGACAAGTGGCAGACAGAATTGAAGAAGATCCACAAATGTGAAAGTGTAGGAGGGGAAATGGAGAGTTTTCTCTCTGTTGTGCAAGCAGAGAAACCTTTCCTTTTAAGCCCATGGTACTGCAAATAGCCAACTTTCTCCCTTGACATTGCAAAGTGAAGAAGTTTGCCCTGATCACAATGGAGGGCCACCATTACATAATTTCTAACACATTTTTCCATAATGGAAGGAAGACATAGGCCAGAACAAAACCTCTGACCATCTATCCAATTTTGACTTTGTTTGGACTGAAGGCATTGGCCTTTGGTCTAAAAAGGAACCCACCTTAGATTTTGGTGTGGTGGAAGAAGTCACCCTTCAAACCATGGTCTGCAGTGTTGGTGACTTATGTTTCATGCAAGATTTGTTTCCTTATCATTCTATCTTTAGCAGGCAGAATCAGTGAAATTCATGACTTGTTGGTTGAACCAAATTATCTATAGTTTGTCATGATGGTCCCTGGTATCACTCTTTTGAAACGGCTCATGCACATAGAAATCTTTCCTTCATATTCTCAAGGGCATAATCAAGATCCCATCAGGGCATTGAAATGGTACCTAAAATGTACTGAGCTGATCAGAAGAGGTCTTGCTTGTCCTTACCACTCAAATTAGGAAGGCATGATATTTCCATTTATTGTGTTATTTGCTTAGCCTATGAGGAATTTATCCATGACATTGTTTTTCTAACACATCGACTCTTGAGGTTAGTACATTCACTACCAGGATAGCATTAGAACAAAACTTTTTCCAGACTGATATTATTCAAGCTGTGGGATGGAGGTCTGATATGACATTCTCAAGCTTCTAACTTCAAGATCTTCATTTCCGATGACTTAGTTTGCCCTGATGAGTTCTGTACACAACACACCACCTTCCCAGGTCTTTCAGCTGATTCATGGAGATATGGATTACTCTACCTGTACAGAATTTGGGGAAACCAATTATTTTGTACTTTAAGACTGCATTCATTCAATGATATAAGCTAACCTTTGCCTGTATCTCAGACAAGACTTGAAACTGCTTCTTATATGTTAGGAGAACTGAACCAGGGTCAACTTTGAGACAAGGGAACATAACTCCCTCCACTTCTTACCTATTCTCATAATGTAATATGATCGCATAATGTATTTGAAGAAGAACCAAATATTTGGAGTAAAGTATGTTTCTTCAGTAATACTTGACCAATAATACTACAGCTCCCTCCGAAGCTGTCCACACAGCTTCAGATATTTGGCTTTGCAAGGCAGTAAAAGACTCATAAGGTATTACGATCAGGCAAGTGTTATGGAAGTAACATCTTTTGGTCCAAAATTTGTTTTCACTGGCCAGTCTATTTGATCTGTGTATCTGCAGCAGATATATTGGATATCTGTTACATGCAATGTTGTTTAAAAAAGGTTCTTTCTAACCATCACACTTGACTGTTATCTTAGAAATAAGGCATGTAATTGATAAGTCAAATGACTTTTCACATCCAGTGTCAGAGAGAAAAGGACACAGCACAGTTAATTCTCCTGTTATTCACCAACCACATTTTCAAAGTATCTAAGGTCAGATTTTAAGAAACTGAATGTAACCAGGGAAATGCTGTTAAGATCCTTTTCTTTTTCACACATTAGCACATCAACATGCAGTGTTTTATCTACCCATGCGTCATGCATCAAATACGCAGACTTTTCTGATTTGACGCACAAAAGTCGTTGACGGTACATAAATTGATGCACCCCGATGTTATGTTTTGCTGATTAACACAAAATAAAGGTTTGCTCTAACTCCTTTATTGGCTAGATTACAACTCTCCCAAACAGGGAAAACACGCGCACTTCAGTTTCTTACGCTGATGTTATCATAAAACAGAGGGTTACAAGTGGAGCCTGGAGCTGATCTTATGTGACCAGTGACTGTCACATCATTTGTAGCAACAGGATGTTAGAACTGTATGATCACCACACACAAGAAAGAGGCGGAAAATAAACATGTGATTCTCACGAGAAACTATTATTTTATGTGCATCCTTGTCACGCAACGAAGCAACAGTTTCCATTCGCTCAGTTGTTTGCCTTGCTTTGTTCCAAGATACTGTCAGCATTTGACTGAAAATGGCATCCAAGGCAAAAAAATAAAATAGATCTAAAACAAACAAAATTATCATTTGGACCGCATTTGTACAACCAACCGTCGATAACAGTATTGTTATCGAACCAGTGGAGCCTTCATCATCGAAAGATGATGTACCTGTTACTCGTAAGAGAAAACATAAAATTTTGTGCAGCAGTAGTTGAAAACATACAGTTGGCTACGTTTTCAAAAAGAAGTTAAGTCGAGTGAAGAATGTGGCAGTGAAGACACCTTTATGTTTTGCCATATATGTACAGAAGCTTAAAAGATCTCCATGACCAAATGTGCAAAAACAAAAATAACTTTCAGAACAGTACACTGGCAAGGCATGCATGGTTACCAGAACACAAACTGCTGATTGAAGGTCCACAACATCAGGCAGATTTTAATGCAGTTTTACAAACAAGACATAGCAGTGAAAGTGCTACTTAAGTGTGTCCATTGGCTGAATGTAGAAGACATCCCTTTTTTGAAATACAAATCTCTTCCTAATTTAATACCAGATTTAACGGGCTGAAGAAATTGATGCCATTGGCACTCTGAAGAATTCCACCGTTCAGTATGACTCGGCTACTACCTGTTCAGAGGTACTGGAGAGCCTATCAAACGTTGTTGAGAATAGCCTTATATGTGACCTGCAGAATTTGTCATTTGTGACAGCAATGGCAGATGAAAGCACTGACATATCCAACAATAAACCACTTGTCATAGGAGCTCAGATTATTTCTGATGACATGAAACCATCAGCATGATTTTTAACAAATATAGAATGTTCAGATGCTTCTGGCAAGGGAATTGCCTTATTGGTTTTAGTCACATTATATAACCAATATTTTTGTTGTGTATTTAAACAATATAGTTATTTTTAAAAACTACTGAAGTCTGATCATCGTCTTGAATAGGACTCATAAGTTTGGATTTTGACTCCCCGTTTTTTGCCTTGATGAGTCAAATGACTTACATGAAGCCATTTGTAGATAAAACACTGAACAAGTATGTGTGACACTGGCCATGTAAGAAAGTTGTGGGGATGGAAGTGCACCTAATGACATTTGACCTAATGACATACCATAATGTTAAGTATGCTATCAGCATCTGCACTGTTCCTAGTTATTTGTTTATAACTACAATGTCGAGTTTGCTACAGGTGCCTATTTGTAAACCCTTAAAAACTTACGGAAGAAAACCTTGTTGTGTGAAGCATTGGATTTCTTGATCTGCTTATTGGTTTTTGATCATTAGTTTGTATTAGAATGGAGATAAAAAGCATGACCTTCTTCCTGCCTGCCCTATTTCACACCCATTGATGCACTTGTTTACACAATGAAACCACTAAAACCCAATCTTTTTTTTCAGTTAAGAGAAGTTTTAGGTTTGCCGAGGTAATGGAAGATGTGAGAAAGGTCTTTTTCTAAATACTTTGGTGACAAGAGAAAGAGAGAATGTAACTATGAGAGCACTAGTGTCTTTGTGTAAGAGTGTACAAAATTATGAATGCTGTTATTTTTTTAAGTACATGTATATAATGAAGAATTAGCTGAACAATATACATTCCTTTTGAAGATCACATCCTATCACATAAGTAGTTATTTGACATTGAAATGCACTCCTCAAGAGACATCTGAGGAATGAGATACTTTTATAACTATACTGTGAATCCATTTAAATTATGAGTAATACTCCAAGAGCCTGGCTGGAAGAAGGCTTGGATCGTTGTCTGTTTTTTTAATTATGTATTTCTTTCCCAAATGTGGCTTGTCTTAATGTCTCCATTTCTTTTGCCATAGCCATATAAAGCTCATGAAATTTTTTAATTATATGCATAAGATCTAAAACTTTAGCATATGTCATTTAGTGAATCTGACTTGTGTAATATTGCTTTGTCAATCTATGTCAGCAAAGCTTCAGAATTCTGATGAGAAGCCAACTCCATTTTAAAACATTTTTGCAAATATTTACTTTGGACATCTTAATAAGCCCATCCCCTTTTACTTTTTTGAAAAGTTTATAAGGCTTTTCCCCGATCTTTAACATGGGGAAAGTTTGTATTATTGTGAATTACAGCGCAGTTATGGTTAGATGATGTGTAGAGTACAATATTGACAGGTGTTTGAAATGGTAAATTAATAAAAATTCACACAAATGAATTAAAGTGGATGTATTACAAAATATTTTGCCCTTGGCCTGTGTGTTGATATTTGGTTAGCCTAAAGATAATTTGTCGACCAAGGGAGTTATAAAAATGTCAGCTTGCATCTCCTTTTACTTTGACAGCGTTGTTTGAATCATAAATAGATTTATATCCTTCGGGCTTAAGATGAACTAAACACTCATTTGCTTTTTCAGCAGCAGAAAAAATTTTATCACAGAAAGACCTCCAACCCAGAGCTCAAAACAAAACAGGTGAGATCTTTTTTTCAGTCTTTTGACAAGTCTCTGCTTTGAGTCACCTGACTGCAGTTTCACCAGTGTAAGCCTTAAAGTTGTGTTTAGACTTGATGGATCAATTTTGAACCTGAGTCAGTATTAGCAGCAAGTGACATATAGCTGTCTCTTTTGTGGTGTCAGCAGTGGGAATGGTGTAAATTTCAGATTCTCTGTCAAAGCTTTTGAAAGTCATTTAAAGAGAAATCACAGTCTAACATGCTTTTGGGGGCGCTCACCAGTTATTATGTACTTTTGAGAGAGTGACGTATGTAAGGTGAAGTTGTTTGCATTTAAAACATGCACAGTGGAGAGAATGTTGGCATACCTCTATGCTACTTTGATGTAATGTGGCTGACATTTCTTTGGATATTGTACTTTTGGAAATTGTAAATGATCTAAGCACACTGCTAACTAAAATGACTGCTCCAAGAATCAACCTGAATTTGTCTGAAGTACACTATCCTTAGCAGTTATTAAAATAGGGAAAATGAATTTTGCCAGACTAGACAATACCAGCTTCTGAAAGTGCAGTGAATGAATTACCAAATATATAACATGTAAAAAGAGTTATTGGCTCTTTTTTTTTTACAATTTACCTCTGAAGTTCAGGAAGTGAAAATGACCAAGTGAAGCTTGCACTTTTTTGAAAGATGCACATCTGGAGTAAGGCCAAGCTGTATACTCTATAACGCATATTACACCCATCAATCATACACCAAAATAAAGGGAATTAAAGGTTCTTTGCACAATACCTAAGATATACAAGTCTTTTTTAAATAGCCAGTATAACTAGTGAGGAAACCCGGGGGAATTCTTTTTCTTTAAAATTCTAACCCTATGCAAAATACGAAACTGTAGTTACAGCATAATTGTGGCATGGCTTCTGAAATTTTATGATAATTTAAAAATTTGTATGATTTACTACAAAGCTTTAATGCCACAATAAACAAAGAGTTTAATTTATCTGTTTGGAAAGGGGTATTGTTTTCTTGAAGAAAAGATAAAACTTAAAACTGATTCTTGTGTATTTTTGAAAGACAGTCAAAACCGACCATTTAATTTGGGGGTGGGCACAAAATTTTATTTAGGAAAAAATTCAGGTATGCAAATACAGCTCTGCGGCATGATGCCCCAGTGCTAGACATCACTCTAAACTGCCACATTGCAGACATTGTAGCAGTATGACTGAAAAATTAAAGCTTCTTTCAAAATCCAAACCTCACAATCACACACTTATTGTTGGTCAAAAATCTGTCCCTTTTGACATGTCCAGAAATACAGCATTTCAAGGTTAATGTGAGTGTATTTGCAAAAAATTAAGTACTTGGATTCGAATGGAATCTAGCAGAGAAATTCAAGAAAGTATGATTCTTTATGCACATTTTGTATTGAATTACAATTATGGATACAAAGAGATTTATTTACACTATTCAGTTGCCAATTTTCTTGTGCATGTTTATGAATGTGCCAATGCATGGTTCTCTGCCAAATCATAAATATTGAACATGTAACCATGGTGTAAGAATTTCTCATTCAATATGCATAATTTAAGTTGGAAAATGCATCACTGAAACTCATAGTTTTTGTGCTTCTTCCCCCTCCCCCTTCGACCGCTTCTTCCCCCTCCCGCCTTTGGCCGCTTCTTCCCCCTCCCCCTTTGGCCACTTCTTCCCCCTCCCCCTTTGGCCGCTTCTTCCCCATCCCCCTTTGGCCTCCTATCTAAGAGGATACACATGTAATAATTCTACACCTGACTGACCTGTCAGGATATTGCATGATAAAATTTATATAGCATGATAGCACTTTGTGAACCTCAACCATCATGTTATAATGGGTTTCACAATCTGTAGATTGCTGGTATTACTGATGACTTATAATGGTTTTTGATTTTTTTTTTTCCATCAAGAGAGCAGTCACTTAAAAAAAGAACTCAATATTTCTGTTTTTGGATAATCACTATAAATAACATGTAATTATCCAGCAAAACAGTGATCACTTTGCACCATTGTTAATTACATGTATAGGTAGCAGATGTATGAAAAACACATTATGAATTCATGGACAAGACATAGTGCACACAGAACTTTTGTTATCATTTGAGTTAATGAGCCACAAAAAATGTGATGTTAATAAATTGTATGTTATTATTAGTCTAAAAAATAGTTTGTTTCTCATCAGAATGTTGTACAAACTAATATACAACTTTTCATCAGATTTCCTGTTGTATTCCCAACTTGTCTCTTTCTCTAGCTTAGAAATTAGGACTAGTGGTTCAAATTTAACTATTCACAGCAAGCTAAAGGAAGAGGACGAGGAGCAGCCTTCAAGTATTAGTCCTGACAATGAAGATAAAGATTCTTCTGCAGACATTAATGATCCCGAAGAATACAAGAGAATATTCCAACGCAAATCAAGACTAGGTACATTTCCAGCAGTTTCAGTGTCTTTGGATAGCGTTGCATGTTGTATTTTTTACATACATTATTCCCTTGCTTTCTTGTCCCATTTTATGTATGCTTCAAATACTAAAAGCTGTTTGAGTTGTGATGTTCAATTACCCATTGGGCCAGTTAGGTATGATGTTCAATTACTCATTAGGCTAGTCAGGTATGATGTTCAAATTATGCATTAGGCCAGGCAGGTATGATGTTAGTTTATCCATTAGGCCAGTCAGGTATGGTGTTCAGTTACCCATTAGGCCAGTCAGGTATGATGTTCAATTACACCTTAGGCCAGTCAGATATGATGTTCAATTACCCATTAGGTCAGTCAGACATGATGTTCAATTACCCATTAGGTCAGTCAGGTATGATGTTCAATTACATATTAAGCCAGTCAAGTATGATGTTCAGTTATGTATTAGGCCAGTCAGGTATGATGTTCACTTATGCATTAGCGCAATCAGGTATGATGTTCAGTTACCCATTAGGGCAGTCAGGTATGATGTTCAGTTACCCATTAGGCCAGTCCGGTATGATGTTCAATTATGTATTAGGCCAGTCAGATATGATGTTCATTTACTCATTGGGGTAGTCAGGCATGACGTTCAGTTACCAATTAGGCCAATCAGGTATGATGTTCAGTTACCCATTAGGCCAGTCAGGTATGATGTTCAGTTACCCATTAGGCCAGGCAGGTATGATGTTCAATTACCCATTAGGCCAGGCAGGTATGATGTTCAGTTACCCATTAGGCCAGTCAGGTATGATGTTCAGTTACCAATTAGGCCAGTCAGGCATGATGTTCAATTACCCATTAGGCCAGTCAGGTATGATGTTCAGTTACCCATTAGGCAAGTCAGGCATGATGTTCAGTTACCCATTAGGCCAGTCAGACATGATGTTCAATTACCCATTAAGCCAGTCAAGTATGATGTTCAACATGATGTTCAATTACCCATTAGTCCAGTCAAGTATGATGTTCAGTTGCATATTAGGCCAGTCAGGTATGATGTTCAGTTACCCATTAGACCAGTCAAGTATGATGTTCAGTTGCGTATTAGGCCAGTCAGGTATGATGTTCAATTATGTATTAGGTCAGTCAGGTATGATGTTCAATTACATATTAGGCCAGTCAGGTATGATGTTCAATTATCCATTAGGTCAGTCAGGTATGATGTTCAATTATCAATTAGGCTAGTCAGGTATGATGTTCAATTATGTATTAGGCCAGTCAGGTATGATGTTCACTTATGTATTAGGCCAGTCAGGTATGATATTCAGTTACGTATTAGGCCCATCAGGTATGATGTTCAATTACCCATTAGGCCAGTCAGGTATGATGTTCAGTTACCCATTAGGCCAGTCAAGTATGATGTTCAACATGATGTTTTGTTACCCATTAGTCCAGTCCGGTATGATGTTCAGTTATGTATTAGGCCAGTCAGGTATGATGTTCAATTACCCATTAGGCCAGTCAGGCATGATGTTCAATTACCCATTAGGCCAGTCAGGTATGATGTTCAGTTACCCAGTAGGCCAGTCAGGTATGATGTTCAATTATGTATTAGGCCAGTCAGGTATGCAGGGTATGATTCAGCATCATCCTCCAGTCAGGTGTATCTGATTACCAAGTTTAGTAATCCTTCCTCATCTAGAAACATTGACTAATATGATAGAGGATTTTTATTTTAAATAAACCTACATACAGTCAAAACATGTATAATGACTACTCAGGGAACACACTAAAATGGTCTTTACAGACAAGCAGTCGTTTTATATACAAGTCATGAAAGTGGATTTAAAGAAATGATGAAGCGCGCATGTGTGTGTGTGTGTGTGATTGCTATATGCAGCAAACTATATAAAAAAAATGTGATGGGACTGAAAATTGTGGTCTCTATTAAGAGGTTGTTGCTTTATGTAAGTGGATACTAAACCTAGGTTTGACTGTATTTATACCTCATGTTGTCTATATAGAGGACATATAGGAATCTTTGTGTCTGTCCATCCATCCATCCAGCACATAAGCTAGTTAGGACAACTAGTCCTTATATTTTTGTATTTCTTTGTACACATATTGTCATACATTTGATTGATTGATCATAAGAGTAGCATTAAAACACCTGTAACACCTGCCTTTAATAAATATACTCCCTCACAGAGGAATCTTAACACAGCATTAACCTAGCCATTATCAGTAAGTTAAGTAATCTGTGAAAGGGTAATTGCTTATCTCAGACCTACTTTCTTTTAATCACATCTTTGACAATCAACAGTATAAACTGCCCCAAAGTGATAGTTTTCCATGACTGTATTGTTTTATAAAAGCTAAAGGCATATAGTTTGATGTCAGAACAGTCTCTCACTTTATTTTTCTTCTACATAGGTTGCTGAAAAATTGAGAGGGGGAGGGGACAAAAATTGTGTTTTTGTGTTTCAACCAGTGTTTCAGACCAATTACAGTAGTGACTTTTTAGAGACATGGTTAATTTTGGGTGTGCTAAAGTTTGTCTGGAATGAAATAATATGGCATTGACTGATTACAGTAGTGACTTTAATTATTAGAGACATGGGTAATCTTAGGCATGCTGAAGTTCATTAGGAACAAAATATCTGGCATTGATTGAATACAGTAGTGACTCATTAGAGACATGGGTAATGCTGGGTGTACTAAAGCCTCTTGGGAATAAAATATCCGGCATTGACTGACTACAGTAGTGACTCATCAGAGACATGGGTAATGCTGGGTGTACTAAAGCCTCTTGGGAATAAAAATATCCGGCATTGACTGACTACAGTAGTGACTCATTAGAAACATGAGTAATGCTGGGTGTACTAAAGCCAGTTAGGAATAAAATATAATGTATTAACTGAATACAGTAGTGATTAATACAAGTCAAATGCTGACTAATAAACATGATCTGGCAATGTTCAAATCAAGTATAGTGCTGTTTGATGTAAAATTCTTTGCAGCTGATGGATGTGCACAGTTCTATAATTAAAGTAAAAATAATATTTTTTTAAAATTTGGTTACTGGGTCCATAGCATTACAGTGTTATATCTGGAATCACATTATAGTGTAGCATTGAATAATGGAAGAGAGATGTATTTGCACATCATCACAAGAATGTGTGTTGCATAACACATTGAGAGTCCTATCTTGAAAGTTAGGGTCACAGCTCAGTATTTTCCATTATCCTTTACACTTTCCCTTTCACTCTTTAACTTTAGAGCTGTTTGAGGTTGAAGGATACAACTTTGTATACATGTATGTCATCATTAGCAGTTGTGCTGTGTACCACAGAATCAGTGTCGTGGTGTTATATGTTGAATTTTCTGTTATACTTTCCTGTCCACTTTATAATTTTAGAGCTGTTTTGGATGAATCTTGGCATAACTATATATCACAACTAAAATGTGTGTTGTCTACCACATTGAGTATCTTATCCTCAGGGTCTAGTTCAATATGTTAGGCTTAAGTCACAGCTCCCCTTATGCTTTCTAACTTAATAGCTGTTTAAGATGCATGGATAGAGTTTGGTACACTTGTATATAGTTACTAGAATATGTGTTGCATTGCACATTTGTGGTCTTTCTCCAGGGTCAGAGCCACAGGACAGTAGTTTGATTATGCCTTTTTTATGGCATCTAGTGTGATAAATAGTTTGCCCCTTTTCTGCACTTTCTTCAAATTCTTTTTAAGATATGGTAATGAAATTTGATTACTTCCCATGTCTGCCCAGTAACTTCATGGCTCTGTAATCAGTGTCATAGATTTCATTATTGTGAACTTTTATGACCTCACAGTGGTAGGCAGGGGACACTAAAATTGCTTGCAGCTGAGATCTGGATGAAGTGTATGACAAAATCTTACAAATGCAGCTAGTCTATCAGCTTTCAAAGGATTTCCATAAAACTTTGTTCATTTTAAGGCTGTTATCTAATGACGAGTATGTCAACAAATCACTGTGCTCTGACAATTTTTGTTAAATGTATTCACCATTTTGTCCCGCAGTTGAATGAAGTGTAAGACATAATTTTGTGAACACAACTTGTCTTGAAGTTTCTTATCAATTGCTAAAATACTTCATACATTTTGTGGTCATCTTCTGAAGATGTGGATATTGACAAATTGCTGTGTTTCTCTTATTTTCGTAAGAGTCATTACATTGTACAGCAGGCTGACTGACTTCTATATGACTGACTTGTATGAATCTAACTACTCTTACAGTTTTTAGCAGATTGTTGTAAAACTTGGTAAATTATATGTTTATCATCGGAAGATATGCATGTTGACTATTTTGTTGTACTCTTTTCAGAAGAGTTGTCACTTGTTGTGACTAGAAGCTCATCAAATCATGTTGGTAGGAGTCAGATGCAGGTGTATTTACATGATCAAGTTACTCACCGTTTCTCTGGTTTTATCATAAATATGTTAAATGAAAAGAAAACAATAAAGTGATAGTTATATGCAGCAGCATTTATCTGTATTAAATGGGCATCCATGTGTACATCCATCTGTCCAACAAACAACAACATTTCTATTACATACATCCATCTTTCCCATAAACAGCCTCCGTTCCATTATTTGCATCCATCTGTCCACTAACCAGCCTCATTTCCATCGGGTAGCTCTCAAACTGATCAAGGTATTTCACCAAAACTTAGTACACGTGAAGCAAGTTACATATAGGTGCCTTTTGATAATTTCCGCATTAAATAATTTTTATGATACCATGGAAACAAGGTGTACCATAAGTAGTGTAAAATTGGGAAGCATGGCTACAAGTATACATAAATCGAGAATATTTGACAATAGAGGACTGACATCAGAAGTAAAAAAATATATGGAGTACTAGACCATACACTACTTTCAGTAGGTGTTTATGCATAAGCTGGGGACTGGGGGGGATATTTCGTCTCAAAATGATTCTTGTACAGATATGGCCCTGATATAGATGAAAAACTGTGTTTTGGGAAGAAATGAGTTTATGTGTTAACAGAGATGTTTTAACTTTTTCATCTAAGTCCCATCCATGGCTGTATTGTAAGCTTCTGTACAGTCTTAGAATTTTAATTAATGATAATGATTTCTTTTGACAACTTAGGCATATTGCATTTACATTGCATGCTTTCCTTTCGGTTTCTAGTGTATATGCAGCTAAATATTTTATGCTTTCATATTAGAAAGAAGCACCTGCAATTGAAAAAAGGTTATAATTCATGAGTTATAAATGAAAAGAGGAACTTGTGTAAATTTTCCTAAAACAGTTGCTTAAATATCTCTTCTAATGGAGCATTGAGAAATGTTCATACAATATTCACATACCATATAGATAGTTGTGTCAGAAAGTCATGATTTGGGATGTCCAAGGAACCAGAAGAGTATCTCTCAGCAAGATCAGAGATAAAAAAAATTAAATATAAGTTTAATATTTTCTAAAGAATATAATGAAAAATAAGTATAATATATAATTTGTGGTAAGGGTGAAGTAATAGGTCTACATGTTTTTTGTTTGTGCAATGCATGATTCAAGATTCAAGAGTTTGCTCGATTTCCAAGCTTTCTTGCTTTAACTATACATACAGAAGTCCCTGGTTAAAATAAAGTGTATAGTAACACAGAATATGCAGACTGCTCCTTTGGGGTTTTTTGATCGTACAGACTAATGAAATGTCTCCTAAGTACATGATTTATTCTGTATAAATCTATCAGTTATGTGGACAACCAGTTATCAGGAAATTGACATTTGAATGTACTGTGAATTTACTATTTAATATGGGGTACCTTTTTCATTTGTTTCTTGGTTGTTACTCTCAACAAAATGTAAAGGCCTAATGAATAAATATTTTTTTGTGGAAACATTAAAATCCATTCCCAATCAGCAAATAAAAGGATCAATGGAGAATGTAAGTTTTCGAAATCCTTGAAAATTGATAACCACAAAAAAACAATTAATTCACATTAATTCATTTTATATAACTAAGCTAGATATTGAGGACAAGTGAACTTAAGATATTGTCCTTCATCATGCATCCATCAACAATTGCTTGTTTTCACTCTGGAGGCCACATTTCTGAACAGCCTGTGATAAAACTAGGCTGATACGAGGAAGAGCTAGGAAAAGTTTAATAATGATTGAGATCTAGTCACATTAATGAGGTGATCTTGCACATTAGTGGCTGACCTATTTACCTCCCCAAAGACTGTATTTCTGACTATTTCTGATCAGACTTTTATCAGACTTGGTAAATAGGCTGATATAAAGATATTAGATTAGTTTTATTACGAGTGAGACCTCTGTGTATTTAAGAGGTGATCTTGTATCTGATTGGCCGGGTTTTGTACCAAAAACAATATTTTTTGACCACATTGTAATAAAACCTGGTAACTAAGTTAATTTCTTAAAGATATTGAACGAGTTTTGACTGAGACTTATTCACATTTATGAGATGATCTTGCATCTGTTTGACTAAAAAAATTGCCACTCCAGAGACTATTTTGGCTAGGATTTTGATCAAACTTGGTAAATAGGTCTATATGATTGAAATATTGGATCTGTATGCTTATGCACAAAATCCACACATTGAGGAGGTGATCATGCATCTGTTGCACTGAGTTTATGAAAACTCTAGCTCTAACACTTTAGTTAGATCCATTAAATGTTCTGTATTACTAAGATGTTGCACAAGGTTGATCAGAGACAAGATCTATGCATATTTATGAGGTAACCGTGTATTTGATTGGCTGATGTTGTTACTACTCTGGACTTGGTGTAGAATTAGTTTATTAGCTTATATCATCATGGTCTTTGGTTCTGTGGTAGGTGACATCTCTACATATTAATGAGATGATTATGCATGTGATTGCTGAACTTGTTACCTCTCTAGATCTGGAAACTATTTTTATTCAATTTCAATAAAACTTGGTAAGGAGGTTTATAGCATCAGAATCGTGGGTGAGTTTATTTAATGAACAAGAGGCTTTACCTTTTCTTTATGAAATTATCTTGCAAAATAGGTAAAATTGATATAACATTTGGAAGATATACATGGGGTCTTTTTCTTATGAACCGCTTGGTGAAATGGTCATCTGTTCAGATATGTAGGCCAGATGAGTAATATCATGCCCACTTGGGCCACTTGTTCAGTATTTTGTGTTGCCTATGTTTACAAGTTGTGAGACAGAGGTATCACTTTTCCTGCATGACTGTTCCAGGTGTTAAAATTTTGTTTATATTTTATATGCCCACCATAAGACTGAATATTTTTTATTATGATGTCATCTGTCAATTTCATTTTTGTATGTTAACTTGAGTCAGCCATAATCTATAGTAACCAAACTTTCTGTCTTGCACTTGGGGTAAGGAAAAACCCAACTGATTTTGGGGTCAAATGTCATGGTCATTATGGCTGAAGAAAGATAAAAAGGTTTAAGGTTTCTGCATGTTAAAATTAGTTCTCCACCTCTGTAGTTACCAAGGTCTGTGTACAGTTTGCAGTTTGGGTAAGGAAAAAAATCTATCAGTCTGAGGGTCCAAAAGTCACATTCATTGGCAGAAAGAAGGAAAATGGTTTCTGCACAGTGACATTATTTCTGTATTTCAGATGGCTTGTACTTAAGGAAGAACTGGAGTGATTTTGGCAGTCAAGTTCACTGAATGAAAGAAGGAAAATAGTTGATTTGGGGTCAGATAGTCAAAGGTCAGAGTCACTGACTGCAAGAAGTATACATTTTCTGACATAATAACTTCATTACCTTAACTAACGTTTGTGGGTGGCTTGTGCTTAAGGTCTGCAATAGGCCTGTTGATTTTAGGGTCAAAAGGTCAAAGGTTATGGTCATTGTGGCTGAAAGAAAAATTGGTTTTGCAGAATAATTTTTTTCTTGAGCAAGATCCTTGACCAAAATTTGGATGCCTTGCACTTAGGGTAATGAAAGAAACCTATTGATTCTGGATCTAAAGGTCAGAAGTCATAGTCATGTTAAGGTTAGTTTAAGACCACATACATTAGCCAAAAGTTGTAGACTCCTTGATCCAATATAACCATGCTGTACTAATGCCTACAGAGAGGACTGTTGAACACTGGGCAGATGTTTAATATGCCATTCATGGTATTCTTGTTACAAGTTTAGATACAGTATATTATATGAGGCATAGGTGAAAGAATGAGTATGCAGAATTAGTGGTGTTCACGCAGCAAGGGCATCTTGCTTTGGTCATATCCATCCTTCCATACAACCATCCATCCATTATGTCCATCTATCACTAAGGGCTTGTTACCAAGACTGCAAAATCACTTAATGTTGACAAATGAAATTTTACTGGCATGTTTTATCCATATGTAGATGACCTGAATAGATTCTTTGCTCATTGCAGCAATTTTTCAAATATATCTTTACACATTCTTTTGAAGTTTTTAAGGTTTTTGGTCTTTGACATTTTTACCTACACCTGTGATTAAGCAAATACCACTTTAATTAAACCAATTCAATTTAGTAAGAGTATTAGTATTTACATGTATTAGGCCTAATTAGATTTTCAAGCCATTAAGAAATATTTTGTACAAATTTTTGAACTTTTTGGATTTTGAAATTGAACAAAACTCCTGCTAGTATGTTTAAGCAAAACAACTTGAGCTAGAAAAATTAAATTTTGTAAACATTTTTTTGCATTTGTGGGTGACCTCAATAGATTTTCATGCCATTAGTGCATTTCTCAAACTTTCGTTTTTAAAAGTATTTTGGACCTTGAATTTTTGGTTTGCAGTGGGGTATACATGTGTTACAAACACAAATATACTTGTATTTTTTAATGACATCTTTGTATTATTTGCTTTTTGTTACTTTAGTGTACAGCAGGTATTTGTCGTACCTTAAAGTTCTCTTCTAGTGAATTATGCATTTGAAAAGGACCACTGTATGTATACACCCTTGAATGTTTCAGAGCGTTCCCCACCTCGAAACGTTGAGCCTTTCCAGCCTCCACCAGATGATGGTATGTGGTCACAGTAGCTTTTTATTCCTTTGAATGTTCATAAAGGCTGTTCATCATAGTACAGTGGATGTTAATAAAGGCTGACCATCTTACTACTTTGTCATCATTTAATCTTCTCTAATGTAACAATCTGACACATTCAGCATGTTTGTAACGTCATAGAGTCTACCATGAATATTTCATTGAACACAGTTTTCAAACTAATATGGCAAACATTTTTGCTCATGAAAATTAATAAAGTTAGAGTAGTTCAAAGTTTGCATGCTTATTTATTTTGATGCACTGCTTTCTTAACCTTTAGCCAGGGATTAAAGTGTTTTAGCATTCTTTTATAATATAGCTTCTTTTACATTCTGTTGTTTTCTTCAGCTGTATGCTTTTAATTTTTATTAATCCTGATATGGCTATTCATTGTCACAGACTTTTGAGAAAACTAACTTTAATTCTTTCTGTATGTAGAGCAACCGTGGTAATGGTAATTTCATGTACACTTTACCACACTTTTGTAAAATTGTATATCCATGTTGGCAAGGCTGGTAATCAGCAAGAGGGTTTAGGTTTTTTTTTTATTGAGCCTCCTTTGCAAGAAGCTAGACAAAGTGGTCAGTTTGGCATCCATGTACATGTCCATCTGTTTGTATGTTCATCTATCTAAACCCTAGGTTAGGGTCAGTGTTAAAGGTTTTAGATTAAGTTTAATTTGAAAGTTGTATCCTTTCCAGCTAAACAACTGGCATGCTGGACAAAAATAGTCACTTACATTAGTGGCAACAGTAAGAGAGGGTCATCTGTTTACATGAGTGACAACAAAGTCTTTTTTTTTACATTAATGGCAACAAAAAGAGTCCTCTTTACACTTAAGGCAACTAAAAGTCTCTTTACATTAGCAGCAACAAATAGTCTCTTATTACATTAGTGGCAACAAAAAGTCTTTTATATTAGTGGCAGCAAATAGAGTCTCTTATTACTTAAGTGGCAGCAAAAAGTCTCTTATATTAGTGGCAACAAAAAGAGATTTTCATTTTACGTTAATGGCAACAAAGAGAGTATCTTATTACATTAATAGAGACAAAAAGAGTTATTACATTAGTGGCAGCAGTCTCTTTTTACATTAGTGGCAGCAAAAAGAGATTATTATCTTATATTAATGGCAACAAAGAGAGTAACTTATTACATTAATAGAGACAAAAAGTCTCTTAATACATTAGTGGCAACAAAGAGTCTCTTGTTACATTAGTGGCAGCAAAGAGATTCTCATTTTACATAAATGGCAACAGAGTATCTTATTACATTAATAGAGACAAATGTCTCTTATTACATGAATGGCAACAGAGGATCTTATTACATTAACAGAGACAAAAGAGTCTTATTACATTAGTGGCAACATTCTCTTATTACATTAGTGGCAGCAAAAAGAGATTCTCATTTTACATTAATGGCAACAAAGAGAGTAACTTATTACATTAATAGAGACAAAAAGTCTCTTATTACACTAGTGGCAACAAAGAGTCTCTTGTTACATTAGTGGCAGCAAAATGAGATTCTCATTTTACATAAATGGCAACAAAGATATTTTATTACATTAATAGAGACAAAAAGTCTCTTATCACATGAATGGTAACAAAGAGAGGATCATATTACATTAATAGAGACAAAAAGAGTCTTCTCTTTACATCAGTGGCAACAAAAAGAGCCTGCAGACTATTTTCACACTCAACAATTCAAAGCACTGAAAATGTCAATGAAGGAGGGTAAATTAAAGCCTGAGAGAGCCCTTGGTATAATGTAGTGTAAATTGAACCCAGAAGGTAAAAAGGTACAGTTTGTGACCGGTCCGAGCCTCAAGCACAAGTTATATGATCAAAATATTGGATCTGTATGCTTAAGCAGCAGTGATCATGCATCTGTTGTGCATAATTTGTGAGCACTCTAGCAGCTTTAATTTTTCTTAAGATTTTAGTTAGATCTGTTATATGTTCTGTATTAACAAAATGTTGCACAAGACTGATTATCGACATGATCTATGCATATTTGTTCTATACCAGCTGTCACAAGGTTTCCACTACATGATGCTCTGGTCTCTGGCATTGGTTTACCCACCATCTTTGATATTTTAAGCAATTTGGTATGCTGCTTGTGGTTATGTTTTATACTGAGATCTTTAATGAATGATACAGTGATGAAATGCTTTGTAGTTACATGGATCTGTATACAATATCTATCCACTGATTACTCAGGACCTGCAAAAAACAATAGCTATATAACAGTGGTCTTTATACAGATAAATATATTTTATAAATACACTGAAACCTATTCATCCTTTTACCATTATTCATGGGTGCTGGGGACACTATAGCAGTCTTAACTATATATCATTTACTTCAGAACCAGAACCAGTCAGACAACCAGCTCCAGCAAAACAGCCTGAACCTGTGAGAGCTGAACCTCCCAAATCCATCCCAGAAAGGACAAAACCTACCAACATATCCAAAGAGTCTAAAGACAAAATTTCTCAGCGCAATGCACAGCCCACTATGCCTGTCCCTCCAGTTCCACAGATTTCCATCCCACGCCAGTTGCCATCCCCTTCCGTCCAGCAACCTCCCATACAGCAGCCCAAAGGGGTTATAGCAGAGGATTTCTTACCTGTAGGTGCAAATTAGAAATGTCAAGTTTAGTGCAAATATATCACCGTTTGGTTATGGTTTGGTTGACTGAATGATGAATAATTGTCTTGTGGATTATAATAACTGCAGCTGTTTCCCTCCAGCCAGTGATTTATCTGTCCATCCCAGGTGTTTCATAGATGAGAATTTATTGCAAGTTTAAGCATGATTAGTGCCAACCTGCACAAGTTGCAGTTATTATATTTTCAAACTTGACGCCACTTTCAGATTTAGAATTTCACAAAAATGTAATTATGCTTGTTTTTTTCTGTCCAACTTGGTATTTACCAGCCATACCTAAGAAAGTGGGCTGAATTCATCATCAAATATGCCAGTAGTTTGTTGTTGACCTAAGTATGCTTAGACATTTTCTTACTTCTCAGTATCAGAATCTTGATGTTTGTACAAGAGGGGTGTCCATCTGTCTGCCTGTCATAATAGAATGCATCACCTTTTAGCAGCTGTCACCTAACAGGTTGATAACTTTTAAGGTGGTGCCAGACTAAACTCGGAGTCTTTGGCAGAGGTAACTGAAACATATGGTTACCACTGTCACTCAACTCTGGAACATTAGCTTTATATCCATCATAATTTTAATCATAATAATCCAACACTGAATTTTATAAGGATAATGACACAGGTATGCTTGAACATTTTACTTACCTGCTTATACCAAAATCCTGTGGAATGAACAAGAGGGGTGTCATTCTGCCTGTTGTAATAGAATGCATCACCTTATGGCAGCTGTCACCTAACAGGTTGATAACTTTTAAGGTGGTGCCAGACTAAACTCAGAGTCTTTGGCAGAGATAACTGAAACATATGGTCACCACTGTCACTCAACTCTGGAACATTAGCTTTATATCCATCATAATTTTAATCATAATAATCCAACACTGAATTTGATAAGGATAATGACACAGGTATGCTTGAACATTTTACTTACCTGCTTATACCAAAATCATGTGGTATGAACAAGTGGGATGTTGGTTTGCCGGTCGTAATAGAATGCATCACCTTATGGAAGCTGTCACCTACCAGGTTGATAACTTTTAAGGTGGTGCCAGACTAAACTCAGAGCCTTTGGCAGAGGTAACTGAAATGTATGGTCACCACTGTCACTCAGCTCTGGAACATTAGCTTTATATCCATCATAATTTTAATCATAATACTGCAACACTGAATTTGATAAGGATAATGACATGGATAGAGCAGAGTTTGATTGGTTTATAGGTATAATTTAAAGTTCGCACTATTAATGAAGTGCAAAAGAATATAAAGGTTGAGAGTTGAAGATTTTTTTTTCACCACCCATTAAACTTATATAGGCATGTCTTAAGGTATTTTTATCATAAAAGACAGGAATTTAACTGGTAAGATGCCTTATCACCTCCACAGTCAGAATTTGACACCGAGACAAGGGAATCCCAGTCTTGATATTAACTTCAGCATAAGTGTTGTCTGTATCAGCAGGTGGCAATGTATGGGTTATAAACAGCATTCAAAATTCTGATCCTGGACAGAAAGGATTTATGCCACATGCTTACTTGAATAGACCTGTGATTCCCTATAACAAGTGCATACATGGAATACCTTAATTTTACTTGACTGCAATGAATACCCAGGAGAGCACTATAACCCTGGTGTCATAGCTGTCATAAGCATTTAACAAATGTACCATTTTGTGTTTAGTTCATTTTTTTCCGACACTTTTGTTTATTCAGTCATGAAAATAGATTTGTACTTGCTTCCTGAGAAGTACTACACCACCATACAAGAAATATATAACTAACCTACTTTTCACGATAAGATTATCTTGGACACATTTTATGTTTGGGTCAATTCTTGGGACATTGTTGCTAGTTGAGTCAAAAATTCACATGCAACCTAATGACTACTATCACTGTACTAGAAGTAGGACAGTGTTACATGTTTTATATCGTGGTCAGTTTTATAGTTGCTTGCATAATCATGCATCCTAAAGAGAGAATTCTACCACCATTCCCAATGTAGGTTACTGTGATATTTTCATGCTCCAGCAGTTGTGTACAATTTTCATGTTTAGGGTGAGTTTCTTGGACGGTAAAATGGAGAATAGTCCCTGAGCTACTCTCTAACACTGAGCATTCTGTATTTTCAATTACTGAATATAGCACCTCCTTGCAGTCACCATTTGGTCAGAAGGTTGGTAAATTTCACTGAGGTGCCAGAATAAATCAAGGGCCTTTAGCTTAGGTAACCTGAATGTGTAGTCATCATTGCCACTTACTTCAGTCCTGGAACGTACACACCTATTTTTTTTGGCAAGTGAACAGAGGCTGTGATGGTAAAATATGTTAATAAAACATTTAGCAGACCATTCAGTTTTACAGGGAATCATATGTATACAAGAACAAAGATGGCATTTTATGTGTATTACAGTTTTTATTTTGATGAGGAATAGGAAATGTTTTCAAACGAAGTGGAATGCATGCAGCCTTAGGAGAGATTTCAGGGATTTTGGTGTTACATGTAAACCACAGCATGTACTTGTGTTGGATAAAACCTTGTGTCTGTTGCTTTTTCAGATATTGGAGATGTATCTTCTGATGGTACAGACTTGGCAAAGCTAAAATGTGTCCACTATAAATATTGCAAAAGCAGAGACATAGTGAGCCTGTAACACAATTTGCACCTGTGAAATTTTTGTGCACTGTTTCATTTCTCCTTCAAATACAATTCCCTGATCACATTGACATTAGCAATATAAGCCTGCTACCTCCTGAATCAAGCCTTATTAATGGACAAAAATTCATCTTTTCTCACTATCTTAGACAAAGGACAATAAGTCTTTCCCATTACCTCTCCTTGCCACCACCAGCCATTGTTAGTTCTTAAGATTTGCTTCCATTCTGTCAACTTTTTATGTGACAGCTTCCATAAATCCACGCCAATAGTATTGTCAAAATTGGTCATCCATTCAGGAATTTGGACCTATTACATGTAATAATCATTCCTCTACAGGTGGCATACATTATTTTTGAAGTTTTCTGATTTTTTTTGTAATTTGCCACATTCTTGGATTTCATCTATTTAAACTGCTTATGCAATATGCAATATGCTATTGTTTAATACATTTTGTCATGCATTTTAATGCACACTAGCTTTGTTCACTCTCTCCATTAGTTATGGATGTTATATTATTGACTTTTCAACATCCTGAGTTGTTAATTTAAGTCTTTATTTTCTGATGTTGTTTCAGTGAAACATGTCAGCCAAGTGCATTAAATGTAAGAAATATAAATGCAAGGGAAGACATATACAAGTCCAATGTAGCATGTACTAAATGTACTTCATCTCTTCCCTGTAATGTGTGCTCCATTTGGTCTGAAAACGGCTGAACTGCTGTATTGCAGAAGGTGGCCAAAGGGAAAGACAAGCAAGTGTTGCAAAGACAACGATGAAATTTTAAGTATACATCTGAAATCAGTATCTCTTGTAAATTTTTGGGGGGACATTGCTGGGTCCCTCCACCCCAAAGTGTGGTGTCTACAGCAGTCAGCTACCATTTCCTCAGTGGAAATGAGGGAACAGAACGTTAATGTTTTTCAGTCTACCACCTCAGAACTATGTATGTGTCACTGGTTCTGAAGATGATAACAGTTATTAAATTTAGGCCAAATTCTACCTTCATTTCCCTCTTACTTCTACAGGTATTTCTGACTCATTGCAGGAGTGTCTCTCCAATTTTAGGCAGTCCAGTGGTGCAAGCTCACCCACATGTCCAAGCCTGGCCTTCAGGCCTCTAAGTCCAGGAATTTTGCCGGATCAATTGGATCCATTTTGTTCTCCAGTCTCTTTGTCTGGAGCTCATCCTAGCCATCCAGTCAGCCCAGCAACCTCAGTTAATTATAGATCTGTCCATCCAGCCATGGTTACAGGTCCATCTCTCAACAGCTACATGGATCTTTGTGTAGGCTCACGGCCTATCCATAGGGGAGTTGGTGCTACATATATAGAGATTTTTGCCACCCAATGTGGTTTATCTGGATATGTAAGCTGAACCTGAATTAAACTCTACACATAGTGAATGGGAAGATACTCCTGCACAATGGAGTGGACTGAGTTCAGCTTCAAGACTGCAGTTGAGGAAACATACTGAGTGTTGTTAGCTTAAAACACCCTCTACCATCACACATGACCATAAGGTCAAAGCATCTTAGATCTCAGTAATGAGGAAGGGACTACATCCTTCTGGTTGCTTCCTCATTCAGTAAATATCAGAGAGATGACTGTCAGTCTGGAAAAATCTGTGATCTGTGGAATTTAAGTCGGGTGCCAGTGACATTCTCATCATTCTGGTACAAAGCCCACTCACTTGCCTTCCATACTGACCTCCTGGCTCTGGATAAAATTTTTGCAGATTACGTCTTCCCTATTGTTTTATGAAGTGGACAAGACTCTTTCCATGTCACTCTGAATCTGGTTTGAAACATGTCACCATGTCTTCGATGTTAGACTTGGCCTCATTGGCAGTTTTCTGTCTTGTGGAAAAATGGAGCGAGGAGCATGCCTGGGAGGCAACAGCCCAAATTACTATTGGCATTAACAAGGCAGCTTATTATTTCATGGTGAATGTGCTGATTGCCTCTGTGAATGTTGACATGATATTATGTGAAGCATGTTTGCACTTCACATCGCTCAAGCCACATCCTGGCATTACGGATGAACCTGCTTGGCTTGCCATTATTCTTTGGGAGCAAAATTGAAGAGATTCAGAGGGAGGCCCAGACTGCTACTTATCCCAATTTGCTTGGGATCATCCTGAATTTTTAAATAAAAATCTGAAAATCCTGATTTTCCAATATTTTTTTAACCCAGATTCCCAATTTTTGAAAACTATACCCCCCCCCCCCCAATTCCAGCTAAATCTGATAGTGAAATAAAATGGAATCAATAAAGAGAGACACACAATCAAATCAGAAGCGGAAATTAATATTTGGAGTCAATTAGCATTGTGTGAATCTCACATGATCATAATTTTTATCTGACCTACTGGCCAAATTTTATTTGAATAGACAAAAATCCCAGACCCTGTTTTACAAAATGGAATCTGTCCAGGGTACTAACATGGCTCAACTCAGAGAAGTTTGAGCCATTAGCAAGGATCTTGCTTCAGTTGTTATCATACAAAGTCTGTTTCCTGATAGATTTTCCATCAGCTTGCAGGATGATTGAGTTACATGCTTTTTCAGTCAACTAGAGCTAGCTACAATTCAGATCAGATGGTTTGGTGATCCTATTGACACAACCAGGCTTTCTGGCCAAGAACTGGTTACCATCATTGGGTATTCAGAAAGTCATCATATGCTTCCTCTCATCTGTAGTTAAATCAAGAGCAGTGGCTATGCAAGATCCTGTCAGTGCCGTTGAGTACTGCTTGAAGTGCACAGAGACAAGTTGTGGCAGCCACCAAAGACTCCCCCCCCCATGCTACAGGCAGGAAAGCAGGATAAGACCTCTCAAGTGCAGTCATCATGGCTTAAGTGGGTAATATACTTGGCATATTCTGATGTCTCAGGAAATCTCACCTCATGAGAATTCAGACGATGAAATTTGAGAGATCTATGTGAGCCTCGTGTTTGCGACATTATGATCTAAGATGTTGTAAAAGTTGTTGGCTGGCATGCAGAGTCAACCTTCTCGAGTTTTTATCTCTGGGATTTAGCTTTACAAAGACAAAATCTGAATCTGGTGGGTCCTGTAACTGTGGCCAATAGGGCCACCAGACTGAATTGAACTAACACAACCTCTTAGCATAGCTGATTTCGCCAGTGAATTTTGATAGTAAGAAGACTTGCATAATCATATTCTTTACCCGATAGAGCAGGTGTGGATCACCTGACCATAGGCTGTGTTGCTTCAGGCAGGATAACAGGTTATCATTCACATAGGGAATCCAGTCTTTCTTCCCTGGAATGATACCTATGGTATAGGTGGGATGTTCAGCATTCCCTCCACCTAATACCTATTCTCCTAATGTGATTATGATGGGGAATATATTCAAAAAAGAATTACAATTTTGTAGTAAATTATGTTTCTCCCGGAATACTTACCTGATCACATTACTTGAAGACCTTACCAACCACCCTACTATGCAAGCATCCTTGTCATTTGTTCACTTACCTTATAATGCATGACGGTTAGGTATTGCAAGGGGAGGTAATGGGCAAGAGTTACTGCCTTTGATGGAGATGGAAAAGATTTTTTTTTTGTCTTTTAGTAAGTATTTGCGGAGAAACATAATTTACTAGAAAATTTACTTTCCCTAATTCACAGTTTAGGGTGGGTAATCAGTGTAGAGAAGTTGGGTCTTATATCTCTTAAACATTTTTTCCATCTAAATTTTTAAGTCATTTTTGTGCATATTCCTCCTAAAAGCATTGAAAGTATCAACCATGCATCAGAGAAGGCAGCAGCCAAGATGTTTATATCAGCAAGGAGTTTTTTCAGTTCCTCTACCTTTATATTGTGGCTGCAGACATGTTATGCCTTGGCTGTCTTTACCTGTGCCCTCTCCAGATGGCCTTTCAGGCACATTGGTGCCCAGTCTCAGGTTGTTTAGATTACCATATTACGATCTCGACCAAATTCAAACACTGCTTTCTCCAGTTGCAAGAGAGTGGATAGTGGTGGGAGTATTCTTAGAAGCCCCACAACTGGAAAAAGCAATCTCTTGGAATGCCAGTGTGGAGCACACTTGCTACTGGACTTTGTGATGCTGCAAAAGAAGACTCTGTATCAAACTTATTGCATCCCAGTGTTGTTGGATAATATATCATAATGATTTACCTCTTCAGCTGAGGTGTAAGGGGAGGGGGGCAAAATCACCAGACCTTTGCTTCATTAAACCCAAAACAACATCATCTTGGACTGAGATGCCTTTCCAATACGCCATATTGTTGTGTCCTCCAGAGTTTAACATATAAATTTGCTTGTTAATTGTTTAAAACATCAGCACCATTTTGTATTTATCACTTGTCAAGTAGGTGAATAAGTTTCATGAAGGTGCAAGATGAAATTCAGGGAATAATGGCAGAAGTATCCTAACACATGGTCACCTCTGGCTTCAACCCTGGAACATTGATTTGATAACTGCTGTTGCATTTTCTGTTTTACCTAGTCATAAATGTGGAAGGGACATGTTTCCCATATCTGTCTACCCATCTTTATGTCCATCACAACTGAAGTTTTACATTTAAGTCAATATCGTGAGAACTCTTGGGTGTAGGGTTGCACAACTTCAGGGATGCCACTTGATAAGTGCAGCAGCCACTTCCTACAGAACATTTCACTGTGACCTGATTTTTTTTTGTTTGCTGCAGTTGTTGTTGTTGTTGTCATAGGGTTTAACGCCATTTTTCAGCACAAGATAGGCTATACATGGCGGCCAGTATTAATGGTGGAGGAAGAACCCCGGAGAACCCGGAGAGAACTGCCGACCCACGAGAAGCTACTGGCAAGCTTTCTCACATAACCACATTGGCTGAGCCTGAGACTCGAACCCAAGCAGACAGAGGTGAGATGGCAGTGATCCGTAACGGTGAGCACTTTAGACCACTCGGCCACTCGGGGCCCCTTTGTTTGCTGCAGTGACTTGGTTAATTTTTGCATTTAAGACAGTGTATTCAAGTTGTAGAGTTATGCATCTTTGGTTTTGGGTGTCTTGTTGAATACAACAGCCTCCTTTCGAATGATGTTCAGTGTGACTTATTTTGTGCTTTGTTAGCTTTGTTTAAAGTTGTGTGTATAGTCAGTTTGACAGGGAATTCATTCTTTGCAAAAGAAAAAGAGGTGTATTGTGGCATTCATGTTCTATGAACAGATTTCTAATTTTCAGAGAACTGTTGAATTTATCTGCTTATATTTGTGTGTTTATGCAATATCATCAAAATATTTTTTATTAAGTTTTAGAGCGTATTTTAAAAGTTTTTTTTCTTTTTATTCTAATGACACTTGAGCTGAAAAAGCTGCTTAAATACTGTGGAACATATTGTATAAAATAATTAATCCTAGCTGCAAAGAAACAATGCCAAAAAAAATATATTTTAGTCCTTCACCATATCATCAACACTTTTTATCTTTTGGTTGATCAAAGTAAACTAGGACAACTTTTTGTGGCTATTCTTTGCTTTTTAATGGCAATATCTCTTGACAAGGGATACATTTTCAAGTTTGCTCATAGTCGGAAATTAAGGTTTTATATGAAAGTGTGTTAGTTTACAACATAATATACCTACCTGACTGTGAGATACGCTATGCTTATCTATCATAGAAGAATTCTTCAGCTGGTGGTGACTACAGGATGAGTGAAGATGACATTTTGAATGCCATGACAAAAGGCCACGTTCCTGTGACCACAGTCATGACCAGCAGATCAAGGAATCTGGAAATTGTACGAGCTATGTGGACTGCAGGAAGTACCAAAGTAAGACAAAAATATTCTATCCTCCATTTTCTTTTTGAAAAAAAAAAAGTCTTTTTTCACATCACAGATTTTCTTATGCCAGTAATACATTACCTCGTTATTGCCTTATCTTCTGGGATGCCAAATCCCTTTATCAGGGGTCATAATTCCAACCACCCATTATATAGAATATTAGAAAATCCAGAACCAGTTTGACTACCACGTCATCAGCTCATGCATGATACTCTCCCTGTTTTTCTTCAGTTGCTTGTAATGCAAAGTCGTATGCAATTCACTCATAGGAAATTGCCTTTGTTTTTGTGTTTAAATTCATATTTTTGGCAAATTATTCAAATCTTCCTTTTTATTGGAGTGATTATCTCCTCATTTTTGTATCATTGGATTGCAAAATTAGCTCACCAAATAGGTGTGGGGACATTATTGTGCCATGTTATCTAGTGGTACCCTTCACCATGCTTCCCCTTTCCCATACCAGTATTAAGGTAAGTAATTCCCCCAGTGTGGTAGTTATTATCATATAATACTTGCTTCAGTGGTATTCATTTATTTTCTTTGCATAGATTAATGTATTACTACACTTTTATGGTTTCAGAATTTTGATTTCATCATTGTGGAAATTGAATTATTAGCTCATCTGTTAGGCAGTACTTTTGATTTGTTCTTCAATGTTGTGAATTGAATATCGATTATACATACTTGCTCTATGCAGTACACACAATTATTGCATTAAAATAAATTTATAGCACTGCCTCATCAGAAGTACTTGCTTAAACAGTTACATTATGATTGTTGCATATATTATTTTGTTTCACTGCATACATGTGACAGAACTGGGATCTCAAACCAGTAAATTTACAATTTTTGATTAGTAGATTCGCTTCTGGGTCAGTAGATATTTTATTGGGATAAATATTAAGTTCTTTGAGGGGATTGAAAATAAACTAAGTGCATTTTTTGCTTTAATCTGTATTCTCTTCATAGTTTAATAAGATGGCAAGTTTTGAACTTAAATTGGATTTAGATTCTGATGTTACAGTAATTAATATGAATAAGTATATTATCCAATAGAATTTTTAGTTTGCTTCACAAAATTACTGTCTGGTGACCTCTGATGATATTCACTGTGATTAATAAGCTTCACACGTAACAAGCTTTCAGTATTTCTCTGGTCAAGGTTTTCCCCCTGAATCACTTCTTTTGCAGAGAATAGATAATGTTTTTCTCTGTATCAGCATTAGAATGTTGTTATGACAGGACAGCTATGCTCAGCCTGCAAAGAACTTCCAGCTTCCGTTTCCTGTTGCTGGGTTTGTAAGGTTGTTGACTGCTCTCCATTAGTCCTCCAGTTATGTTCACTCCATGCAGAAAGTTCCTGACTTGGACTTGAGATGTATTCTTCTCATCCTCAAAGACTTCTTTCTTTTCATGGCTCTGGTCCCAAAATCTGTTGGCAGGTTTTACCACTGTAAATTAAAAAAAAGTAAAATTTGATTTAGACTTTAAATAAACAATGAAAAATAGATGATGTATTTATGCTTTTATGAATAATTAATGCCAACTTTAAAATGAATTATTTTGTAACATACTGTTAAATGATATTTTTTATCTAGGGATCAGACTGAATGTATGTGCATGAAATACAAAACATGCATACCTTTAAAATACCCATTGCAAACCCAGGACCTTTGCTACTTGCCTGCGCACACCTTTTGAACTATGATATCCATGCACTGTTGAACTTGTAATATTTCTTAGCAGGTGGTTTCTTCACACTAGGAGAAAGCACGTTTCGACATTTTGCCATGAATTGAACAAAAGATGCATGAGCTGTCCTTAAATATTCCTCTTAAAACGCTTTGAGCAATCCAATAACAATTAAGCATGGGGAAAAAAATGGCATTATGATTTTAACTGTTGGATTAAAATAACTTTATTTTATTTGCTTTCATCAGTGTAATTCCCAAAGGAAAATAGTTGCATAATGATTTTTGTTGGAGGAGTACCAGCTTTGGCAGTACATACTATTTTTTTTTCAGGAATGTCACAAAATGTGGGCATAAAAAAGCCCCATGGGATTTATATCCCACATGCCTCCATTTTGCCCATCATTTCTGTTGAAGATAGTGAGTTGGCGTATATTCATCTTACTAGGGGATCAGATTGGTAGCCCACCCCACTTTCCTATGTTTCCTTTCAACAACTATATTTTATGGGGACCTTCTTCCAGGAAAGAAAATTTTCCTTACATTTAGTGGTGCCATGGATACCCATGCCTTATCCACAGAGCATTTCAGATGTGGGCAGTTGTGTGCCTTTTGCTCACATAGAGGCAGACATGATGGAGGGTTTGGCTATCTCCTGCCAGATGATGTAGGCAGAACAGGTTGTGTTTCTGTCCCCCCAGAAAAGCCTGCAAGTACAGGTGGTCGTGCCACTTCCATTGAGCAGTTGCAGGTTGCGAATATTCCTATAGAAGGGATGAGATGTGTTTCTGCCCTTCAATAAAGCTTGTTAATATTATTAGTCCTACCACTAAGGGCTCTGCCAGTATCTCAGCATCCACCATTTCCAGGTGGATTGCCCATACTATTAAGAGAACTTTCAGTCCCTCATGCAGAGGGACCTTTCGTTGATGGCAATTAAAGAGCATGAAGTCAAGGCTTTTCCCTCTTTATATGCCTATCTTAATCATTTGTTGTTGGATGATGTTATCGGAGCCATGTTTTGGCAGTCTCACACCACTTTCTCCTCCTTTTTCTTGGGATCAGTAGTTGCAGAACAAAAGTGGTGCAATTTGCTGCCAATTTACGGTAGTGGACACCCCTACCATATCATTTTTTAGCCCATCAGCCTCCCTCTGAAATGGCAAATTCAGCAAGGCAATAATGACTGATATTGTATTACTGCTAACTGGTATTGTATTACTGCTATTAAAATGTAGGTTTTTTGTGGTAGGAGATGTGGGATAAAACTAATTTTACTACCATAATACTTGCCTGTCACGGCCCCAAGTGGCCGAGTGGTCTAAAGCGCTCACCATTACGGATCACTGCCATCTCACCTCTGTTTGTGTGGGTTCGAGTCTCAGGCTCAGCCAATGTGGGTACGTGAGAAAGCTTGCCAGTAGCTTCTTGTGGGTCAGTGGTTCTTTCTGGGGTTTTCCTAGGTTCTTCCTCCACCATTTATACTGGCCGCCATGTATAGCCTATCTTGTGCTGAAAAATGGCGTTAAACCCAACAACACCAACTTGCCTGTCACTATTGCAAGATTTCCTCCCAGCCCGCTCAGATGGCCCAAGCATAGTCTGGGTCCAAGTCAGAAAGGAAGCGTGTCCTGCATAAGCCAGTGACACAGTAGTCAGACTGGTTCTATACAGGATCTAGCATCCTGGAAGGTTTGGCAATGGTGACAGGTAAGTATTACATTTTTAAAATTAGTTTTACCACACACACACACCCCACAAAAACTCCATTTTCACACTTGATTAGGATGTAAGATTCATCAGATGCTCAGTGTTACTATTTTTCCAATATTTACTTTCGAGCCCTATTGCATAGTAGTTCATTACAGACATTAATGTCTGATTCAGCATGTCTTTAAGAAATATTTAATCAGATATCTTTGAGTCCTCAAGGATCTTTGCACACTGATCATCTAGGCTCATCTCCAGGATTGCATGTAAACTGTAGGATCAGCAATTATTTGATCTTACATGGAGTTTTAAATGGTGAACCTAACCCCAATTTTTTAAATGTGACACTATAGACTTCACTTCCTATTAGAGCAGAATTTAAAATCGCCTACTGTGAATTCACTTTTATTCCTTTGGTATCAGTATTTTAGAATTATGTTGTTAATGCATACCACAGTTTTAAATACTGTAATTTTTGGTCATAACACATCTCAATTTATTATTAAAAAATTACTTTGTATTGTAATCTTTTTAATGAAAATAGTTTGCAAGAGATTAAATAGATGAGGCTTAATTTTCACCAGCTTGAATATTAAGTTAAGTATGGACTTAAAACATTTGATTGGTCTGCTTTAAGTCTGACTTAAATTTTGACCAATCAGATCACTGGTGTCTAAACTTAACTTTAAGTCTGGACTTAAGTTCTGTTGCTGAAATTCAGGCCAGGCATTATAGCAAAATATATATCTTTATTTTGTGTTTTACAGACTGCCATAGATTCTGCTTTAAGTATGAATGACCCAGCTGTGATTATAGATGTCCTAAATGTGTTAAATGCAAAAGCGTAAGTACTCAAGTAGTTGATTTCTGCTGTTCTTGATAGTATAAGTAAACTGGCTTTTATGGTTTTTAGCATAACACCTACTTGCCTGCTTATGTAGTTAGCAAGACCTAGGTTTAACATTTCTGGCAATGAATGGGGAAGTGACAGTGGTGCCAGCAATTTAGACAAAAGTTCTTTACATCCAAAAATGAAAGAAAGAAAGAATGCACATAATGGTGCAACAGCAAAAATCATTGTGGTACAGTATAGTGTTTTGGATAGTTACTTATGTAACCTCAAATGCAAAATACCAAAACTATATTCCTTGTTATTTAGTTGACATAGTCAAGGTATGATGTAAGGATTTATGTCAGCTGTTAAATTTAATTTTATCCACAGTATGTAACAAAAATAAAAATGCTGATGCAAGTTAAACAAATGTGATCAATTTTTGTAATCATTTCCAACCAGAATGTAGTAGTCGGCACCATTAATCAATTATTACCTATCTGGTAGGTATATCATTTTCAAAGAGGTGAAAGATTAAGATCAGAGACTCTTGGTAGAGGTGGCCTACTCATAGTGGTTACCACTGTCTTTCATGTCAGAAACAAGCAAATTAATAAAACCAAAATGGAAAACTGCAGTATGGCATCAAAATTCCAATGGGTTGACTTTAATTGTTTGTTCCCCACACCAGATATCTTTGGCCTTGGGTGGATTAAGATTGTCAGTCACTTGTGTAGAGCAACAAAACATCCTTAAATGAAGTAATTGTCAGTTTAAGCTAATTAAGATAAATAATGCAGATATTCATATAAATTGCAAAGAAAAATTAAATTGATGCAAAAATTTGATTTAAAATACAAAATAGATTAACCCTTTTACTCTAGTGCAACGTAGTTAATGCTTTACCTGGGATTATCATAGAAAGGATCACAAGTACAAAATGGGGGGGGGGGATTTTGAAAAGAGAGTTGAAAATAATGGTTGAATGTTTCTAATTGAATTACGGTGTTAATGCCCAAGTGGATCAGATCTGGTTACAATATGGGCATTAACTTGACTGCTGCATCACAGACTTTGTAATAGCCTGCATTGAAATGTGGAGGTGTTATATTAATGACCTTTTCCATCAGTCTGTCTGTCCATTCACAGTTTTTGTAACCATCAGCTACCCCCTACCATAACTGGATGCCATTTGGTCAGTGAATTGCCAAGTGAATTGCCAATTAACATGTAGATGTGTCTTTTAAAGGTTGTGTCTTTGGGGGTCCAAGTTTGGAGGAGTTTTTGCATTTTCTTTATCAATCTTAAATTTCTGCTACAGCAAATCCTTGTAACTGGCACAGGTTGGGAACCATTCATTATATTCTTATACATTTTGATGTGTACACTGTCTCATTGACTAAGATTTGTCTTTTATGATCTTGTCTCATCCACTCCATTTTGGATAGTCATGGCCCTTGACAATTACATTTATATCTTCCCATTGGATGTTGCTTGCAGCTGGCATAACGCAAAAATCATTCAGTGGATTTTGATGGAATTTGATGTGAAGATTGTTTCACAGACATAGATGTGACTTTTATGGGTAATCTTATACTCCATTTTTGACATCTGTCGATCATCTTTTCATATAATTTGTATTTGATGATACTTGTAATGATATGACCATGAACTAGTTATGTCCATTGAATGCCATAGCAACTACCTTAAAAATCTAGTTATTGCTACTTCTCCTGAACAAAAGTCATATTCACATGGGGTTTTTACCAGTAGACTTTTTTATGTCTAGTTGGTCCTAAATGAAAATGGTGCCACTTGTACATCCCATATGGCCACCATGGTGGTCATCTTGAAATGTTTTGATCACTACTCTTCCTGAATGGATGGTTATATCAACATGGGGTTTTTACTTAAAGACTTCCTATGATGTCTGGCTGGTCCTATTTGAAAATTGTGCAGTTCAGGTGTCCATTATGGTTGGCAGTTCAGGTGTCCTTTATGGCTGCCACAGTGGCCATCTTCATAAACTTGACACCACTTCTACTGAATGAATTGTAATATCAACATGGTTTTTTCACGGAAAGATGTCTAGTCAATCCTTAATGAAAATGGTGCCAATCTGACCTCTGATTTGGCCACCACAATGACCATTTTTTGTAAATCTTGTTATTGCTATTTTTCCAACATGACTGGTCATTTTCACATTGAGCTTTCACCAAAAGACTTCTTATGGTGTCCGCTTTGTCCTAAACAGAAATGGTACACATTCTCATGTCCAGCATGACCACCATGACGTCCATCTTGAAAATCTTGTTATTATTACTTCTCCAAAACAGATAGTCATATCAATGTGGTTTTCACTAGAGGACTGCTTTTGATGTCTTGTTTGTCCTAAATTAAAATGGCGTTTATCTGACTTCCAATCTAGTTTTAAATTTTTTTTATTGCTATTCCATGGAAAGTCATTTTGACAATAGGAGTTTCAAAAGAAGAATTTGTCCTAAATGAAAATTGTGTAAACTGACCATCAGTAGGTGGCATCTGGAAAAATAAGTTTATCTCTACTCCTTCCTTTCAACATGGGTTTTTTACCAGAAGATTTTGTTATGATACCTAGTTGATCCTAAATGAAAATACATCCAATATGGCTGTCTTAAAAATCTTATCACTACTCCTCTTGATTAGATGGTCAGATTGACATGGGGATTTCACTGAAAGACTTCTAATGATGTCTACTTGGTTCAAATACAAATGGTGCCAATCTGATATCCAATATGACCACCACAGCATTTATAAAATCTTGTTATCGCTGAAGAATATCACAGATGGTTTCAGTGCATGGGAGTTGAAGGGAATAAATAGTCTTATCTTTAATTCCTGTAAATTCTTTTCTTCCAGTAGGACATCATTTTTTTCAAGGGACTCTTTTTTTTTTTCCTTTTGAAACTAAATGGCTTAAACCTGCTTATCTCATGGTTTGCCATTATTGTCAGCTTGATGGGATTTGAACACAGACACTCGATAACAGTCATTATCTGTCTTGTAAGAATGCTTTAATTTAATTTTCTTTACTTTTATCATATTTTGTTATCAATATGAAAACATTGTTCACATTTGCTTGTTCATGTATCCTGAACAATTGGGAAAAAGTTTCACAGACAAAGTTTTGAAATTGACCAATGTGCACCTAATCAGCATGCAAGGTAAAACCAAGGAACCATGTTAGTGGGACATGTAGCTTAAATCATCCAGCAGATATGTGCTCATGGTACAACACAACTGAGCAGTCCACACCTTTAAGCAGTTATTACCTCTCTCGTAGGTGAATACTTTTCACCGAGTTGTTAAATTAACCCTAGAGTCTCTTGGAAGGGATAACCTAACCTCATGGTCATCACTGTAATTTATCATTGACATAAATTACATTCTGCATTAACACAGAAAACTGAAAATCTCTGGTAAGCGGCATTGTCTTTATGTTTGTTGCAATGATTCATTTCCCCATTTTGGTAGACGATTTTGAAAATTCAAAGATGTGCATATTTACAGACTACCCCTAGTCTGTCAAAAGTTTTGGAGTCTTTTGTCATTGGTTATGGTGGCGGTAAGCATATGCATGCATGTATGGATGGCATTGTCATAGTTTCCTCTACATTTTCAGAAAAAAAGAAACAACAATGAGAATGTGAAGGTAGTACAGGTGTAGATCTCAGTATGATAGCTGCAATATGTGATACAGAAGGTTTCATCTGGTATCATTTATTTTAAGTGCTTTGTCAGCATAAAAACACTTAAAAAATAGCTATTGATAAGACGTTTAAATAATCATATATTTTTATATTACACATGTATTTGTTGCATCACGATGTTGCACAGAGCGCTAGTTAAAAGGTCCCTGTATTTTGATTGTAAATCAGCTCTTTCCAATGAACATTTTTCAGTGAGTTTTTAAACAAAAGACAAGAAAAGGTGTATGTGAATATATAAAATCTTTGGGCCCCAAGTGGTCTAAAGTGCCCACCGTTACAGATCACTGCCGTCTCACCTCTGCATGGGTTCAAGTCTCAGGCTCAGCTAATGTGGGTATATGAGAAAGCTTGCCAGTAGCTTCTTGTGGGTCGGTGGTTCTTTCTGGGGTTTTCCCAGGTTCTTCCTCCACCATTTATACTGGATGCCATATATAGCCTATCTTATGCTGAGAAATGGTGTTAAACCTTATAACAACAACATATATAAAATCTTAGTCTTTTCTTAAAACTAATATCAGTTCAGATATTATCAGTTTTGCGTGTAGAATTCATACACATTTTAATAAATATAACCAGTCAAGTAAAATTCCATGTAATTTAACCCATCTCACATGAAGACCTGCTATCCCATATGATTTGACCACAAGTTTTACTGAAGTGACCTTTAAATGACAAATGTACAGAATAATTGCATCCAAGTATCCAGCAAAAGAAATGAATGCCCCCCCCCCCCAAAGACTACAAAGCATTGAGAGATCTTGGCAAGGTGCTATTGATTCACCTGGGTATGGAACTGCAGTACCTGAAACTGAACTGAAGGTCATTAAGGTTTAAGATCTTACAAACTTTTTAGTTGAAAATAATATTGTCATTTTCCCATCAGATCACACTTCTGATTTTTCAAATGCATGTTTTCCAAATCAACATCAGCAGTACATGTTTCATTTCACCTTACTGAAATTTAATTAAACATGCAGAACAATATTGACTGCCATTGAGAAAGTCTTTAGGGTTGGCAGGTCTGCACATGTAGAATTCATACATATTTGTATAGTCAGTCTCGTATGTAAAAGTCATACACTTCCATCTGGATCTGTATAACATATACAGCATTAAATACATATTTCATTACTATTATTCATTTTCCAGGGGATTATGGAATCTAGATCTGTCTGCAAGTCTTATCCCACATCTAAAGGATCTGTTGTGTAGTAAATATGAAAGGTAATATAAAAGTTAATGAAATGCAAAAGTCATCTTTGTATAAAGATATTCGTTGAGGTGCTAAATTTCATTCACTCTTTAGTTTTGAATTTTACACAGTTTGAATGTCTTATTGTCTTGTCTATAAGTGTGGAACATAGGATTTAATTTTCCACAATTTAAATGTCTTGTTTTGTCTGAAATTGTAAATCATATGTTTGAATTTTACAGTTTGAATGTCTTATTGTCTTATATATAAATGTAATTCTTATGTTTGAATTTTTCATTATTGAGATTCCATAAGTCATTGAAAGTCGTGGATGATTTTTATATCAGTTGCTGCGTTCAAATAAAACTTTTCAGCTGTTACCATTTGCCGTATGTTTTGTCCTCAGATATGCTAGAGTTCATGTCTTGCCTGCTTAGAAGGCTTTGTGATCATAACATCATTTGCAGGCAATACACCACATTTTGCAGAACTATGTTTAGCTTTCCCTCACTATTTTTTTGGTTTGTTTTTAACATCTTTACATTTCACTTGTAACTTTCCCCTAACATGTTAACCCTGCGTGCCATGAGGTTGTACTCTACTGCTGAGCTCTGTAATGGTCAGCATTGTTTATGATACACCAGAAGCAGATGATATTACAGAAGAGGAGAAAGATGTAGTTCTACAATTATTCCAGATAGTGTAGACTTTTGTTTGCATTAATAATACATGTGAAAAAAATTTTGAGCCTCTTTCTTTTTAGGCCAAAAATTACCGGTTTCTGAACCCGAGTTGTTGTTTTTGGCCTTTGATCTAAAGCTGGTCCAAACTGTATATGGACAGATGAACCTTTGCAAAAAGTAGGATAAAATTTGACAGTAATTAGCGGCCAAAATGCAAAAATCATGGGTCTAATACATACCAGCAGAAAATAACCTGTCCATTTTTCACCCTTCTGCACATATTTGTGCCAAGGAGGCATTCAGAAAAGTCTTTTGTGCATCCAAACATCCAGCTGAATGAACACCTCTCAGAAACAGATGTGTTTGGATGCATTGAGAAGTAACTCCAAAAATGCATGTCCTACCTGCATTTCAGGTGAAAAACAAAAGAATTTCAGAAGTCAATGGGTTAAGTCCTGATGTATTTATTTTAGCCCTGGAGCAGATAAATATCAACTTTACAGTTAAAATTTGACTTCTTTTGTGACATCAATCTTCATTAGAACTTTGAAAAGTCAAAGTGCTAAGAATTCAAAATTATATAGTTCGAGCTTTTGGTTGTTTGAGTTTTTGGAGGTTGCAGACAATAGAAGGTTTTATACCAACGCTGAACTAGCCAAATGGGTGATATTATTGAATAATTGGTGTTTGGTTATACTGTGTGTGTTTCACTTGATCCAGACATCATTCTTAATAGGTCATATTTTCTCAGACCTTTTTTAAATACAAGACTCGATTTCATGCCCAAAACCAGAAATCAGGTGATACATTGAGTAACACTTTTTACTCCAGGCTTGGAAATCTGATTGATCAGAATATTTTTAAGTACAATTTGGAGTTGAATTAAGTTTTGCAGCAGAGAGACCATATATATTACAGCCATATATAGTACATGGACCATTGTGTCATTAAATTTTAACATGAAAATGTAAGTTCATTGGAGGTAATCTAATTCCAAATGAAACTGCAAAATGTCAAAATTGATAAAATTTTTATTCTCACTTTTCTTGCTCAAAAAGTTTTGAAAGTACAGGGAGTAGATTGTTGCTGTGACATCAGTGTGTTCCATATCTTCAAACAGTTGTCCAAGTTGAGACTAATATCGCCATGTATGTGACTAGAAAGTCAGAATTTGTGAATAACACCAGTCAGCCAGCTTCAAAATAAAATGCAACAAGAAAATATTATCCTTTTTTTGTAATTACAGGTACATACTAGGTTTTACACTAACAAATTGGGAAATTTCAATTTAAGTTCACAGCAGAATCTATTTTTGATTATGATTGCTGGTTTCCTGCATTTAGTTGCCATCGTATATGTGACTAGTGTGGCTTACAGCATATTTAAAGGGACCAATTTAATACATGACCTGTGTAGTCAACCTCAGTTAATGGTAAAAAGCTAGAAAATGCATCAGCATTAAAGTTCTGTCAATCAGACTTCCATAAATGCAGATATGGTTAAGGCTTTATTAATATGAACTATCATAACAAGACAGTGCAGGTTAAGACTCATTGTCAGTTAATTTTAGGCTAGGTAGTGTGTAGAGAAATTATTTAGAGGAATCAAAATGGTGACTTCTAATGTCTACCCTGAGGTCAAAGCAGATAATGACTGTTGACAGTTCTGTGTGATTGATCTGGATAAACTATTAAAAATAATATTTTGCCCATTGATAATTACTGTTCAATTTGTCTTCACTTTTTGTCATCACATACACACACAACTGATTTCTGGATGCAATGTCCAACATGACCAAATAATTTGGACTTGATAACATAATTTTTTTAGTGGCCACTAAAATGTTTAAGTATGTTGCCCAATGGCTAATAAAGTTTGATAGGTACTGGCTAAAGAAGAGGCAGCACTGCTAACCATTATTCAGTCTGTACATTTTTTAGACCAAACATTAGCAAGAATTGTACATAAGTAATTTGTATTCTGTTGCATAGATTTGGAGGTGTCAGAATTGTTTTTTTGTGTGGATACTTTTTTTCTGTATCAGATACATTACTTGATCATTTTAAACCTAGGAAGAAAATCTCTGCTTGTCCTGAATCAAACCCTCCTAAAAAGACTAAAAATTTGTTTCCCCCTCTATGTAAAGTAACTTTTTCAAATTATCTCTCATTGCCCACTCAAGGTGGCCACGCATATACTGGATGTTTACCAGTTTAAGTTTTCACGTAGGACTGGCAACAAGAAGTCTCAAGATATGTGGTGGGATTGATCCCCTAATTCAGTCAGTAAAAATAAAAAAAATAACATACTGAACAAGCATGGCATTATTATTATTATTTGTATAGGATACAAGTCTGACTCTTCCCCATTTCTTGGGGAAGGAAGGGGGGAGAACAGGGAGTGGTCCTGGGGATTCCATACCTCTTTTGCAGTGCATTCCTCTTCCTTTAAAACCTGTAGAAGCCGATTAGTCTTTTCAGTGGCCAGGTTGGGCACCACAAAAGATTGGTGTATGCTTTCCATAGTAAAGAAAGATTTATAATGGCATTTCACAGAACTCCTGCAGTCTCAAGGAACCCCATCTTGTTCCAGCAGTGAAATAAAATCAGACTAAAATTAGAGGTGCATACCCTTCTTCAGAAGGAAGCAGTAGAGAGGGTACAAAACATCTGATTGCCAGCCTTTTGCTCTCTGATTTTTCTGATACAAGGTGGGAAACAGGCTCATTATAGATCTTTATCCCCATAACAAATTTCTGTGACAGTAAACCTACAAAATGGATACTGCAGCATCAGTCCAGATGAAGTTTTGAATGACTTTTCATAAAAAATCACTGATGCATGTACAATTGCATTAAGGTTGTTTTTCAACTTGGGGAAAGTTGGATTTACAAACTGAACTCTATACAGTGATGTTCATATTCAATATTTTTATTATATTTTGAGGGAGACATATATTGTGATGTAAAATGGGACTAGGATAACTACTTCTCAAGGAAAATTATGGAAATGAACACATTTCTTGCGTTTTCTTTTTGCATCTAATGATATTCCAATATCTGTTTCAGTTATGTGATGACATCAGGGGAATCCTTAAAAATTGTATTGAAAAACTTTGGTCCTGTGATAAAGGCAAATCTCGTGGCACCACCTAGTATTGGAGTGGATATTTCCAGGGAAGAAAGGTACTTGAGTCAGAAATCTACAGTGCTGTATTTATATATTTCTTTTTCTTTTGTCTTGCCAACAACTTGCAAGATTTTGTTAATACTTATGTGTAGCAAATATAATGGTAGTGTTAACAATCTTACGGTGCTATGTTTATCTTTTAAAAGTCATATATCGGGGCCCCGAGTGGCCGAGTGGTCTAAAGCGCTTTCCGTTACGGATCACTGCCATCTCACCTTTGTCTGCGTGGGTTTGAGTCTCGGATTCGGCGAATGTGGATATGTGAGAAAGCTTGCCAGTAGCTTCTTGTGGGTCGGTGGGATTTCCTGGTTTCTTCCTCCACCATTAATACTGGCCGCCATCTGTAGCCTATCGTGTGCTGAAAAATGGCATTAAGCCCTACAACAACAAAAGTCATATATCAAGATCTGTATTCAAAAACAGTTTTGATAAATTCTGTATTATGACATGTATCGGGTTTGTATCCTGATGTAAGTAAAGAGTGCATGTCTTACCTGTGTAAGTAGAATCATAACACAATTCATGGCTTGACATCCTGTTCCACATAACCCTTGTTTTATAGTCTGAGCAGAAATTTTTAAAATTTGAGGTAAAATAAGTTATTGTTGGCCTGATTTGATACAGATTGGTACATGGAGTGCTGAAAATGAATTGACAGTGCGGAAATAAACTTTACATGCACTTTTAGTCATAGATTAGTTTCAGCTTTGTAAACTTTTTTTATAGAAACTTTTGTTGGCTCAAGATAGGTTTGGCATGGATTACAAGTTTATGATACTGAATGTTTTGATTGGGACGTAATTCAAAGACGGCATTTTTCAAGTTTAGGCCATGATTTCTATCTTATTTTGACCCAGTTTGTCATATAGGTTTACATCATCAGTATCCTTGTAAAGTTTTAAATATGAGCTAGATATATACTTACATATACTTATTAATGAGGTAATCTTGTATTTGATTGACTGACCTCATTTCTACTCTGAAGTTCATTCTGATCTGATTTTGATAAAATTAGGAATATTTGCTTATATCCTCAAGATCTTAGACAAGTTAGATAATGACTGAGATCCACTCATGTTAATGAAGTTATCTTGCATCTGATTGACTGAGTTTGACTCTACTCAGGGAGTCAGTATTTCTGATCTGATATTTTATCCGACTTGGAATATGGATTTTTATTGTACAAGTCTATGTTGTGTTGAAAAACTTGAATGGGATGCCAAAGGCATTGAGTTTGATACAGGTTGTTCAAAGACAGTTTTAGTAAGTATCCATTTTGTACATACCACTGCATAATTACCTTTATATAATACATCAATACTTCATTCTAATAATTCATAACATCCATATTTTTGATAATCTGCAAAAGCAAAGGTTAGTGTAATGTGTCACTTATGTGCATAATCAGGGGCTTGTACAGACCAAATATAAATTGTTAGTATTATAGCATCAGAACATTATTTTGTCAAAAGTTATGGAAAAAAATTATAATGAGCAATTAAAACATTTTTTGTTTGTTGCTAAAATACCTATTCTGTCTCTCTAAATTAAAGTAAGGGAAGTAACCCATGACATTAGGCTACGGTTTGAAGTTAAAGTTCTTCCCTTTGTAAGAATTATGAAAACCAGAAAAAAATACATTTTAAAATACATTGATCCCCCTCTTATACAGCCACCCCTTCTGTGGGGGACTATATTTGTGAGAAGTATATATATATATGTGTATGTAGTAAGAAAACTACATGCAACTTCAAAGCATTTAATATGTTAATTAAAAAGTGATGTGATGTGATGTGATTATGATTTTTAACGTAGCTTTAACAATTTTTCAGTCATATCACTACGATGTCTGCAGTGTGGCAGTTTATAGTGATGTCTAGCACTGGGGCATCATGCCGCAGACATGTAGCATGACGTCCCACCCAGTCACATTATCCTGACACCAGGCCGACCAGTCCTAACACTAACCTCTTAATGCTGAGCGCCAAGCGAGGCAGCTGTTAGTACCATTTTTGTAAGTCTTTGGTATGACTCGACCGGGGATCGAACCCACGACCTCCCGCATCCGAGGCGGACGCTCTAACCACTAGGCCACCGGAGCGGTGTTAATTAAAAAGTAACATTAATTATTAAACGGTTCTTCTTGTCTTAAGAATAGACTTATTTTAAGTGAACGTACATTAATAGTTCTTATTCTTAAGTGTGAAACCGCTCCGGTGGTCTAGTGGTTAGTGCGTCCACCTCAGATGTGGGAGGTTAAGGGTTCGAACCCTGGCTGAGTCATACCAAAGACTTGTAAAACTGGTACTAACAGCTGCCTCACTAGGTACTCAGCATTAAGAGGTTAGTGTTAGGACTGGCCAACATGGTGTCAGAAAAATGTGACTGATTGGGAACATCATGCTACATGTCTGCAGCATGATACCCCAGTGTTAGACATCATTATAAACTGCCACACTGCAGACATTGTAGTGATATTACTGAAAATTTTTTAAAGCTTCGTTAAAAATCCAAATGTCACACACACACTTAAGCGTGAAATGCGAGTGGGTTATTGTTGGCATGTGTATTGCAAAACTATTCAAAAATGTCATTTCAGTCAATGAATAAACATCACATGGCATTTAAGAATCATTCTCTTTCCACATACTTCATTTTCCCAATGATGCAGAATATTCTCTTGATCTATTGCAATGTTGTTTGAGTCTTTCCAACATAAACATTTTTTTACAAGAACTCTTGAACTCTCCCTATTGTCATTACTTTGTTTATAGAGGAAGTAATACATGTAGTGTTACATGATTTTTCAGTCTTTGTCTGGTACCCTGTTTTGTTCAAGGTTAATTTCTCTCTGTTAATCAATCCACAAATTCTATATTTAGCCAATGTTAACCATATTATGATCATGACAGTTACATCCGGTTATAATCATCAAAGGAAAGAACTCCACAGCTGTGTGAAGCCCAAAACTCTATTACAGTATTGTTGAGCCTATGTCCTGTAAATGTCAGCATTTATAGATAATGATATAATATTAATCTCAGTGGTACATGTACTTAACAAACACTTCTTTCAGTCGGCAAAACCTGACATGGGGAAATAGACATTTGTAGACATAATCAGATTACTTACCGAATTAAATACTCTTTCTGTACACATATTACAATAAAATGTGGCTGCATATGAGAAGCAAATTTTACATTTTTGCACTAATATGCTGGTTGCTTGTCATGTTAGAGGGGTGGCAGTTTTGAGGAGTACATATGAACACAAACTCGTAGGTGCCAATGATTTTGGCAATAAAAAGCAGGTTGGTACTGGTCAGGGGGAGCCGTTCAAGATGGTGACCGCTGTATATAATGTGTAACATTCAGTAGAACAGTTTATTACAATCAACAAAATAGACACACCTTATGAATTAAAATAAATCGGTTGTAATTTAAAAGTGAATAAAAAGTATAAAATAGAAATATCATAAAAAACTGTATTGGAAATGTATTAGAGAAAATGAGCAGTTTTAGCTTGCATAAAACTATGTGCATTATTGTAATTAAGGATCAGAATTTCTTTACATAATAATAGATATTTGTATGCAAATGATTGGGGGTTTTTTTTCCTTCAAATATTGACTTTGCTTGAATAAGAAGTTATTTATTGTAAAAGCCATGCCTAAGTTTAAAAATTTATTTTTTAGAAACCTATGTATTGCCACATTTTAAAATCTTAAACATTTTAAAGCATTGTTTTTATGTTTGGTAAATAGTATAGTTCTTACAGTGCTTGAAACGTTTTTCATTTATGTTTCACATGTATTCGGTATTGTTAAATGGCATTTCATATATTCAGTGCCATTATTACAATTTTATCTGGAATTCATATTTTTTTATTTCAAGCTTTTAATATACAAATCCCAATATGCATTTTTTTGGAATACTTCCAGATGTAATTGTCATGAGTAAAGAAATTCATGGCTTTAAAAAGAAACAAGAAAATAAAAATTGTGAATTATAATTTCAGCTCATGTGAAAGACATGTGACTCTGTAGACCACAAATTAAAGCTTCAGCTATAAAGTAACTTTTAAAGATCTTGGATGACATTGACTAGTTTCATCTGTAAAGTAACTTTTAAAGATCTTGGATGACTTTGATTAGTTTCATCTGTAAAGTAACTTTTAAAGATCTTGGATGACTTTGATTAGCTTTAGCTGTAAAGTAACATTTAAAGATCTTGGATGACTTCGATTAGCTTCAGCTGTAAAGTAACTTTTAAAGATCTTGGATGACTTTGATTAGTTTCATTTGTAAAGTAACTTTTAAACATCTTGGATGACTTTGATTAGTTTCATCTGTAAAGTAACTTTTAACGCTCTTGGATGACTTCGATTAGCTGCAGCTATAAGGTAGCTTTTAAAGATTTTGGATGACTTCGATTAGCTGCAGCTGTAAGGTAGCTTTTAAAGATCTTGGATGACTGTTTAGCTGCAGCTGTAAGGTAGCTTTTAAAGATCGTGGATAACTTAGCTTATCAGCAATAGACTATGCATATTTATTTTAAAAAATTTATTTGGAAATAATATTTCTCAGACAAAAGTAAAATAGGTAAAGCTGACATTGGTCAAACTGAGATGTTACAAAGTTTGGAAGAGAGTTAGCATATGTCTTATTCTTACAGTACCACTTAAAACTGCTTAGTTAAATGGTAAACTGTTACATTCTTCAGGTGAGTGATATCATGTCCATTTGTTTTAAGATGCCAGCAGTTTAAGTTGATATTTTTGTATAGTTTTTCTTACTGGTATCAAAATCACAAAAATATTATTTAAACATTGATACCACAAACCACTTCTTTAAATTTGTTTGATTGCTCAGATATTGTAATGTAGTGTTTAACGTAAATAAAACCACCCACCATGGTTGGGGGAACAACTAACCATTGTACATGGAAAAATAGAGTATTGAACCTAGGACCTAGGACCAGAAGGTACAAAACGGAATAGATTCCAAACTCAGATTTCATTCATACTCCTCAATATATGTTTCTCCATTGAATAAATTCCCCAATCACATTATATTAGGAATATTAGTCTGCTACCACGTGAATCCAGCCCTACTCAAAGATGGAAATAGTCATTCCCAGTCTATTGCAATAGATGAAGGGCAATAACTCTTGTCCATTACCTCCCTCTGGCACCGCCAGAAGTCACTAGTTTTTAGCTTCACTGTTGTACAAACCTCACGTTGTACAATTCATCCTCCAACAATCTGGCCTTTTTAGTATTCCTGTGGGTCCATCCAACGTTCCTTTTGCAGTTTTTGTGTGGATTTATCAATTTGTTGCAGATTGTATGCATAATTTTACAATTTCTGCCAATATGTGAGTGATTTTGTCACCCATCTGGACTTGGTCTTTTAAGACCACCATCCCACCGCGCTGTCATCGACTTTATACAAGGTCATTATGAGTTAGCATACCTTTGACTTTGTTCACTTACTCGGTCCATTATGGAGCTCTTATTAGCAAAATTCTGAAGTGCTGCTTGATATATATACTTGGTTTATTTGTATCTCACTGTGTTTTGATTGAATTATGGTTTAATTATTAACTAAGCATTGTGCATAAGTTCATAACAGGGCCATAGGCTTCTGATATGACACTTTCACTGATTTGTTAGTTACGACAGGGTTGTAGTGACTTAGTAATTTCAGTATGTTAGTAATTTCAGTATGTTATTAGTTCTGCTTTAATTTATAATTTTGTGTCGTCTCAGGAAAATGTCAATTTAAATGATTTATATGGAACTTCAGAACTCCTACGACTCTTGTTTTGTTTATACTATGTATACACTGTTTATGATATGCAGCATCTATAATACATAGTCAGTGGAAGTCTGCGCTTCCATCCACCTAGCCATGCTCTCTGTATCTTATCATTACTATATCAGAGATTTCATTGAGAAATCTGTCCATTTAGCCAGGTCTTTGGTGAGGCTGGTACCGGTGATTGCTGGACCATCTTATATACTGCCAGCATCCAGGCTGATACACACCATACCCTTTGGATCTAAAACCGCACCGTCTCTAGCTGTACAGCTATTTCAACATGGGGACCTTTTCATCAAGTTGGTCCAGCCAGCTCCTTTTATGGGTATGTTAGTGACAGATCTGTTGTCCAACCATACTGTCAGCAACATGCCCTTTATGTGATGGAAATTTGAGTGAGAAATCTGTCTGTCCAGTCAGGCCTTTGGAGTGACTGGTACTGGTGGTAGCCAGACTGTCTTCTAAACCACCGGCTTCCAGGCTGACCATTCGTCGGGCAAACCAGGCAGCATTGCCAGACTTCCATATGTTCACTGCTTGGCCACGTGGGAGAGCTAGTGATGATTTCATTGGATTGGAATTGAGTCTTAATATTAACTGATATGTCTTCTCCAGCGCTGCAAGTAGACCCAGTTGGCCCTTGACACATGGTGAATGAGTTTTTCAAGTTCACCATACTTCACATCTTCTCAGACCTGACAATGGAACAGTCTGAAGTTACATGCTGCCATCAAGAATATTTATAGAGTGTTGGCTACTTCAGAATGCCCTCCAACCCTACTGCTGCTCCAAAGAATCGGTAGATCTCGATGAGGAAGAAGAGACAGACTTAAGGCAAGAGATGCCATCAGTACTGATCTCCCAGCATTTGACAAGAATATAGTAGCTGTTCATATGTCTGCTTGTCTGTTTTATAGGGTGGTCAAATGTGCTCCATGGCCAATACATCGACGGGTTTGGCCAGTCTACTCTGGATATGATGTGTCACACATGTCTGTAATCCGCGTCTCTCCAACCTTGTCATACCTTCCCTTTCCAGATGACCCTATTCAGGTCACTGCTGCTTTGGAGGAAGAATAGAGGACGTTCATAGGCAGGCTGAGTTTTTAACTGGGTTTTTAACATGGCTCGATTTGAAGCCATTTGAACCTCTAGCACTCACTGCACTAAGCTCACTGTCATATGTCATGTTTCCTGAGATCTTTAGCTTCCACTTGTAGGGTAAGCCAGCTGTATGCCCTCTATGTCGACCCAAACACTCTTCAGTTGAGATCAAATGGTTCAGTAGTTCTCTTGACACAATCAGTATTTGTATCCCAAAATAGGTTACCATCATCACTCACTTGCTCTCTTCCATAGACAGGTCGAGAACAGCAGTGATGCAAGATCCAATTCATGTATTCAAGCACTACTTGATGCACACAGAGACAAGTCGTGACATGCCAAATTCCATTGTGAGCCGGAACACAAGATATCACCCTTCAAAGCCCTTTCTTCATGGTTGAAGTGGATCGTATGCTTGGAGTACTCTGACTTCTCACCTTATCAGAGTCGCCTCATGAAGATTACTGCCCAGAAGTTTCAAACAATCTCTGCGAAACTTGCATTCAGACACAATGTTTTGACCCAAGATATCGTAGAATGTGTTGATTGGCATGCAGAGTCAACCTTTTTGAGTTCCATCTCTGGTAGGTCCAGTGGTAGCAGCACAGACAGCCACCAGTCCAAACTGGATCAATCAACACAACCTGTTAGCTTTGCTTGATTTGCCTGTGAAATATTGTAGGTAAGAAGATTTCAGTAATTATCTTCTTAACCGTATGTTAGGGTCGCAGGTCAAGTGACCCCAGGCTATGTAATTAGGAGAACGGTTATTGTTCACATGGGGTAATTCAGCTGTTCTTCTCTAGAAGAATACCCAAAGTGAAGGTTGGATGCTCAGCATCCCTCCTTCTGTTACTTAGTCTCCTAATGTAATGTGATTGGGGAACATAATCGAAGGAGAAAGCATATTTTTAAGTAAATTATGTTTCTCCGAGAATACTTACCCAATCACATTACTTAAAAACCCTCCCAATCACCCCACCATGCAGGCATCCTTGTTAGTGTCACATTTAGCTAACAACTAGCAACACCTACAGTCAAGGAGAGGTAATGGGCAAGAGTTATTGCCCTTTGTCTATTGATACAGACAGAAAAAGACAATTTTTGTTTTTTAGTTGGGCTGGATTCGCAAGGTAGCGGGTTAATAGTCCTAACATAATGTGATTGGGTAAGTTTTCTCTTGGAAACATAAATAGCTTTAAAATTTTCTTTCATGGCATAAGTGCAAAGGAATTTGAGTAAACTCTTATCATGAAACTCTTGTTGAAGACTGTTCCAAATGAAATCTTATTTTCTTCTTAGCATCAAAGACATTGATAACTCATTCGTCACACCCATCCGTTTTTGCTTAGCTGAAATACAGTGATAAATCACCCAAATTATACATTTGCATCATGATAACTTCTAATTTCTCTTTCAGACATCGAAAATGCAATTTGTGTTACAACAAGTTAATGGAAATTCGATCTGTGATAGACAAAAAACAGAATGTGATGGGAAAAGTAGGTGACCTTTTCAAACAGCTTCAAATTCTCATTCGTACATTGGATTGAACTGCGTCCTAAGAAGTATTTGGGCACTAGATGTTAGAAATGTTCATCATGTTCATCCTCCTGAAAGCGGTGGAAGAAAGAGAATAAAGTTGTGACAGGACGATGTGAGTGCCATGTTCATCATGACATTTAAACAGCAGAGTGACAACTGTTTCCCATAGATAAAACGTGATGACAGAACATGACTGTTGACAACAATCACTGCATGTCAGCAATACCAAGATGATAATGATGGGTCTGATTTATTTTGCATGTCCATCTGCAGCGATAAAGTGCTGCTGCTGCTAATAAAAATTGAAAATGGCGCTAAACAGATCAGTAGAACTACATCTCTTCTAATACAGAGGATGCTCCATTCTGTGCTTATGTTTTTTTTTTGTTTGATCTGACCTCACTGTTTCACTGTATTTCTTCAGAACATGCATAATATAGGTACTGTATGTACTCACTGATAGGTTGAGTCCAACTGCAAACTGCATAGACCCAGATCAGCCATCGCATAATGCTCCGGTCAGGGTCTGTGTTGTTTGCAGTTAGCCTTAACTTATAAGCAAGTATAAATGTTAGACTAAATAATTCACTGCTACAGAGAGTGATGAAGGACTATGGTCTTTCTTCACATGTTCTCCAAGCAAGATGTGAAAAATGAATAATTTGTGCAGCTCCAAGTAAAAAAGTTCCTATGGGTGAAAATGTAAAATTGTTATCGTCTATTAGCTATCAGTGATTTATGCAAAAGAAACTACCTAACATATGATGTTCATTTTCTTGTACTGCTTCTTTTCATTATTTTTTATTTGGTCAAGATATACATGGAGTTTTTGTGACCAGCTGATTCAAATCATATCCTAATGTTGATCTCTGAAACAATCAGATATTCCTAATGTTATGTTGATGTAGGCAAGACCTTATAATTGGCCAGTTGAATTGATTCACAGAACTTGTGCAAGAAATTTAAAGTATATCAGTTGAAACTGTAATTTTGATTGCAGGGATGCTAACCCTACCATTGTGAGATAGGAATGCCAGCTTGATGTAATAGAATCTGAACACAAAAATAGGAATATTTCAGGTTTTTATCCAATAGATTTTTTTGAACATTAAATGTTACAAGTTTGAAGTGAGGGCTTTTTTTAAAAATAAATTTATTGAAATGTGCTTCGGTGTCACCTTTCCTGCTATGTAACATGCTGAAGTCGGTTGGGAAAAGACTGCAAAGACATGGTATTTGTCTGATGATTTTTCCCTACACATTCCATTTAGAATGTTTGTAGCACACATTTTATTCATTGAGGTACTGTATAATCCTCATCAGCTGCTTTTGGTTTGCCATATTTCTGTACTTGAATCGGGGTGCTATGCTGACATGAAGACTTATTGGTCAATTACTCAAGTGCTTTTTTGAAACAAGCACTTAGGTATGATTTTACAAAGGAATATCAGTTGCAAGCATTTATGAGGTCTAGATGTACCAGTAATGAAGTTGTAGGTCACCAGCAGTAAGTAATATCTGTTTTGAAAATCAGAATCTGACCGAAGTGAAAATAATGGTGTAATAAGTTCAAAAGAGGAATGATTCCACCAAAGTTGAAATGGTGGACATATCTGTGATTGATTAAAAAATCTTTGCATACTACTTAGTGATGATGTTATTCAGACATGATGCCCAGTTTGTATGTTAATTATGAGGTTATTAAGACATGATATCCAGTTTGCTTACTAATTAGTGATGAGGTTATTCAGACATGATGTCCAATTTGCATACTGATTATTACCGTGGTTATTTAGACATGTCCACTGCAACAGTTTCATGTTCTTATAGCACTGATCATTATAGCACTAGTATCTAATTTTAGATTGTTTTTATGGCAGTATGCTTTTATGTGCGTTGTTTATTGCTTCATCAGCTATGTATTGACTTACGCCAGCACAGCACATTTCTGAACAACTCCATTGATATTGTTGGATATAATGGAATGATGTTCCATATGCAGCATTTTACAGTTTTACATTGAAATGCGAGTTCATGTGAAACAATGATGATACATTTTTTATGCTTGCTTTACCTGTGGAGGGAGCACATAGTGTTGCCAAAATCTATCCGTCCCATAATGCCACATCACATTTTGTTTCACCCATCAGTCAGAATTTTTTTTTCTCAGCGACTTTTGAATAAATACATTTAAGGATTGAAACCAAATTTAGTATGAAGCTTTACATTAAAAAGATGTCGGTCAAGTTCAGTTCTCACCATTGTTTGGCAAACTTTTTTTGCAGTATATATGACCCATGACTGACTTGAAGCTTTGCACTGTTTCCTCTCATTAACTTTTGAAGGATTTCATGGATTGCAGTATTTTCTCCAGATTGCACAGATCCCCTTAAATTAATGAATACTTCACACCACACATTAAAAAATGAATGAGTACATGAAAATCATGTCCAATTTGCAGTGAGTCTAACAAAACCTGTAACTTTTACTAATATTAAAGAATTCATACTGACTATATAGGTTCTTGATTTCCTGAACCACTAAAATCAAGCAGTTACCAACTTTTTAATTTAAACAATGAGCCATTTTCATGGATGAACCATATTACAAGTGTTTTAAAACTTGAACTTGGCACGAGTAAGAATTTCCTCCTCTGTGAAAATCCTGGAGAAATCACTGAAACTGAATTTGGTACAAGCTTTACATTCAGAAGACCTTGGTCCAGATTGATTTTCAATCTTATTTTAGCACAAATATTATTCCTGTTTGACTTAAACTTTGCACTTCAGTTTGTGCTTGAAACCTTTTGAAGGCTTTCATGAATTGAAAGCAAATTTATTATAAGGAAGGCAAATAAAATCAAACCTTACCTAGATCTTCTTAATGTCAAATTTGTTATGGCATCCCACTTTGAACTTTTCCCATCAGTTGCATCATTTGGCAGATGTATCCATATGGACACATTTCTAGTGTATGAGAATGTTTTCCTTTTGCACTCATACCTGCTAGACTCAGAAAAATGGCCTTTATTTGGGATATTTTTTTCAGCAGGGTTTTTATTTGATAACTGTTCTTGTTCCAGTGGCATTTTAACATACTCAGAAAACAAGATTTTTTTGTATTCTACAGAGGCAACATTTTATTGGCATCCGGATGTATGCTTTGTCAAGTTTCCAATCCATGTATAACATCTAGGGTGAAAAAGACTTGACAGACAAGTATCCAAATGAATGTTTTTGTCAAGTTTACAATCCGTGTGTAACCTCTAGGCTCTAGTTTCCAATCCATGTATAACCTCTAGGGTGAAATTATCAAGTTTCCAATCCATGTATAGCCTCTAGCATGAAAAAAATTTGCCAGACAAGCATCTAAATGAATGTTTTCATCAAGTTTCCAATCTGTGTATAGCTTCTAGGGTGAAAAGACATTCCAGACAACTAATAGACCAGCTTAATCATTTGCTGACATTGAAACTATCTTAACATCAAATTTTGACTTCCTTGTGTTGTATGCTTAAGAGTCTTAACTTCTTATAGTCATAATTTTCCAACCATCTATCTGTCCCTCAGTCCATTTGTATGTTCATTCAAACAGCATAGCTCTGCAACCCTTGCACATAATTTGATGACATTTTGTAGGCGAATTACCTATTACATGTTGATGTACTTTTTAAAGGTTTCATTTTATCGGGTTCATTTTGCATGAAATTATTGCCCTTTTTCCATCTGTATTTCATGATTATAACATTTCCTTGTAACTAGCATTGCTCAGGAACCATTCAAAATATTTGGTCCATCCAGAGTGTAGATTGTCACATTACCATATATGTCCCTTTTATAGGTTTGGTCTCATGAGTTCCATTTTGAATAGAAAAATGGTGCCAATCATACATCCATTATGGCCACCACAGTGACAACTTTTTTGAAAATATTATTGCTTAAGAATGTCAAAGATGGATTCAAAACTCAGCAGTTAAAAAAAGGAAATGGTCTTGTCTTGAATACCTGGATTGATGGTATCTTGTTTGTATTGATGAGACATTAAAAGGCTGCAGTTTAAATCTACCATGCCATAGCCCCTGAATTTGCATCTTTGAACAACTTTAGATTCCCAGTGAGCCCTGAATTTGCATCTTTGAACAAATTTTGTTTCACAACAAAAGTAACACATTTTAAAGGCAAAAAGTGTGCTTTCTGATGCATGCAACCCTAATAGCTGAAGTATTTACATTTTTTCCTTACTTTCTTTGAAAGTTCAATTTATTACTGAATTATTCTGCATGTTTCTTTGTTAAGAAATTGATACGGAAATGAAATTACATTATACAATCTGTCAACAGTAATTTCAAAGCAAAATATGAAAATCACAGCACAAGTTTGTAAATTTTCAAATGCCAAATAAGTCATCTTTATTGAAATGAATTGCCATGTTAGAATTTTAATCCTCACTGGCAATTTAGCCAGCTGCTTGTGCCAACATAGCAGAGATGAAACATGAGAGTACTTTAATTTTAAAATTGACAAAGAAACTAAAATAAAAAGAAGTACAAGTTTTTTTTTAAAAGAAATACAAGTTTTTTAAAGAGAAATGCAAGATTTTTGAGTTTGTCACACAGTACATTTTGGCAGTTTTAGAAATAAAGGAAATTTCTCAAACCGTATACAAATTTTATTTCTCAGATTGCTAAATTCTTGACTCTTTTTCTTGCATAAGGTTTAATTGCACAACAGCACTTCATTGAGCTAATGTTGGGCTTGTACAGAGTTGCCACATGGACCTCATTTTATTATGTATGGTAGACTTGTCCTTGTTGCATGTTGTTTTGTTTTCATCATAGACCGATATGACAACGTTTCAACAGAATTTTGAAATGTATATGCATTATCATCTATGTATTATGTGTTACATGAGCCTTATTGTTGCCACCATCCTTTTCTAAAAAATGAGGTCACCATATGCCCCTGCCCATTAGGACAATGGTTTCTGATCTTGTTTGGTTTTGACCCAAAAAAAATAGATTATCTGAGCCTCACAACCCCATTGCCACAATTTGCAGCCCCCCCACAAAAAAAAGTCTTGGCAACCCTTCGTGACCCTCCAGAATGCCCTCATGACCCTGATTTAGGTCATGACCTAGGGGGTTGGGAACCACCACATTAGGATATGCATGCTGCATTCTTTTGTGTGGTGAATACCAGTTTTAGATACAGGTCTACAGCCTTTGTGTATGTTTGGGGATGGTTGGTATGTTTTTCATTGACTGGTGACTTTTTCTTACTGAGTAACTGGAGAGGTGGATGGGTGAATTGGATGAAAGTTGGGCTTCTAAAGATGCTTTGCTTTTCCATGTAAGACGTTGAGCAAGAGAAGAAAAATGTTATGTTAATTAGGTTGTATGAATAGTGCTCAAAGAACCAGAAGGACCTAGAAGTTGGGCTTTTATTAGAATTTCAGTTGGAGGCCCGTTCTCAAGAGAAATACTGTTTATGCTTGCATATGAGTCAACCCCAGCTGCCAACTGCACAGACCCAGATTTACCATTGCATAAAGTACTGGGAGAGCTGGGTCTATGCAGTTTGTTAGGAGTAACCAGTAGAATTGACCCTGATCTACTCGCGCATCATGTGATGGCAGATCAGGGTCTATGTTGTTTGCATTGTTACTTGTAAGCAAATATAGATCGGGGTGGGGTGGGGTATAGTGACATTTATTACTCTCACTCATATATAATAACACATTTTGCCCAAGGGAAATAGTCATGTGAACTCATTGACACAGTAGATAACATCCCTATGTTTATGAATTAATCAACATCTTGGAATATTTTCTTATGGTTTTGTTTTCATCAAACAAATTTTACCCACATATTTATTATCATAAATTGTTTATGTAGAAATTAACGTGTATTTATAAAGCTATATCATTGCTGATGAAACATGTTATAGTTTTATTTTTCCAACACTTAGCTTGTGAGAATTGGGAGGAAAATAATCCATCATATGTGTTTTGTGTGGCATAGGAAAAGTCCACCCTCAGGGTCAGAAATTTGGCAAAGCCTTGTTCCTGTCAACAAATTTTGATCCTCTGGTGGGATTTCTCTATCCCAAATCAGTGCATACAATGGATTCTGTTTTTGATCCTCTGGTGGGATTTATGTCCCATATCAGTGTCAGAAATTTGGAAAAGTCTTGTTCATGCCAACAAATTTTGATCATCTGGTGGGATTTTTCTATCCTAAATCAGTGCATATGATGGATTCTATTTTGATCCTATGGTGGAATTTATCTATCCCATATCAGAACATATGATGGATTTTTCTTAGTCTTTTCACATGCATGGAATTGGTTAGTTATGGTGTCCATTTAAAGCATGCCTACTTCATTACTTATTGTCTCATCATACAAAGCATAGGTGAGGCATCAGTAGCTCTTTTCTGATAGCATTGTTATTGATACTGTAATCAACACATTTTTTCCTCTAGCTCATTTTCTTAGACACTCGTATGTATAGTCATGAAACTTGATGGATGCATTCAATGAGGGTACTGTTCATCACAGGCAAAAGAAGGTCACAGTGATGTATTTTTCATACATAATTTATTTTGGTATTACAGAATTATTGTTTATTAAGTGGTCAGGTTCTGAATGAATGCTCTATATTTAAAAGGCAAAGTGACTGGTCATTCTGGTTGACCTTTACTTGTCATGTACACATGCAAAGATTTATAGTTTTTATCTTGCTTCTTTTGATGAATTTGCAGTAATTACATACTGTTTAAAATTTAACTAAATTTTTTTTTTTCCCCCAAAATCCAAGGAATGTGTGATTTACATTCCACTTCATGAAAAAGCAAGGTGATGAATGTATTACATAAAATGCAGATTAAAAGTGGATTACTTGTGCATTCGTACATGAATAACTTGAAACACAGTGAAATGTAATGTATATATCTGTCATTTATGTTTCGACTGTGTCATATCGCAGGTGTTGAAATGTAAAACATTGAAATCATTAATGTTATGCAAATTGAGCTTTTAGCACTCGGTAAGCCATTATTTCTGATTCATTTCTGATCAGACTTTGGTAGCCATTTAGGTCATCAGGATCTTGGGACAGTTTTGAAAATATGCATTATCTACTAATACTAATTGAGTTTCTTAGCATCTGATTGTCTGTGCTTGCCATATTTCGTATCTATTTCTGATCAGCTTTCATGTTCCAATTTAGAAGTCTTGGATTGTATGCTTATATGTTCAGGATCTCAAATGAGTTCGATTATGCACAAAATGCAGGCATATTAGTTGATCTTCCATCTGATTGAGCTAGCATCACTATGGAGGCAACATTTTTGATCCCATTTTTGATCAAATTTGGCGTACAAGCCTATGAATCATCAAGATCACAAATGTGTTCCAAGATCTTGGACAAGAAAGTATAAGCAAGATCCGTGCATATTAATGAAGTGATGATGCATCTCACTGGCATTGCTTGTCAAAACTATAGTGACTTTACTTCTGATTAGGATCAAACTTAGTAAATAGGCTTAATGTTGTCAGATCTATGCATATTAATAAGGAGGCATTGCATCTAATTGGCTGGTCATCTTAACACCCTCGAGATGGGATTTTTGACTGAATTTTTATCAGACTTTGTAAAATAAAGTCCATTATCATCAGGATGTCAGATGAGTTCTGTTGTGCATCAGATGGCAGAGAATTTTTTTACCACTCTAGTCTATTTTTTAATAGATTTTGATCAAACTTTGTAACAAGGCTTATATCATAGAGATCTTGGATACACTTGATTACCAATCAGATCCACATTTATTAACACATGATTTTAGATCTGAATTTGCTGAATTTTCAACACTCTAGCAAGTCTAATTCTAATTAGGTTTTGATCCTATTTATGACATCTTGAAGATTTTTGATGAATTTGATTATGAGCAGGATCTGTGCGTATTTGTGGGTAATTTTGTATTTGATTAACTAAGCTTGTTTACCACTGGATTCTGATTGTCTATTGGATTTTTTGGTTTATATCTTGGATTTTGAGAGGGTTCTGTGATAACTAAGATCTGCTTATTCATGGGGTTATCTGTATTTTATTGACTGTTCTTGTTACCTTTTTTGCAACTAAATTTCTGTTTGAATTTGATAAAACTTGGTAAATATGTGTATTTCATCAGGATCTGGGCCAAGTTCAGTTATGAATGAGGTCTATGCATATTAATTATGCCTTTATCTTTGGAACAAGTTTTATTAGAAAATAGGTAAAACTGACATGATATAAAGTTTGGGAGATAGTTACATAGGTTGTGTTGTTACAGTACTACTTAAGATTGCTTTGTGAAATGGTCAGCTGCAGTGTTATGTTAACCAAGTGAGCAATACCAGGCTCACCTGGGAATCTTGTTACATTATACCTGTAGTGACATTGTTGCCTTTGTCCCATCATAAGATTTTGTAAGTTGTTAATTTCTAGAATATGTAAATTTAGTAGGATAAAAGAAGAAACCTTATCAAGCTTTCGTTGGAAAGTTGTGACGTGTTACTCTCGCCCTCTCTTTCTCTCTCTTAATATCTTAAAGATAATACTTTTCAGTTTTTGTCTCTGTGCACAGAGAAGATCTTGTGGGCATTATATAATCCTGCCTGGCCATGCATGTATATACACTGTGTTAGTAGATGCAGGTATAATTAGTGCAATTTGTACACCACAAAAGACGAGACAAATTGATTTGTGGAGATGTTTTTATTTATAAAATACAGATTTTGTGGGGGCCCCCGAGTGGCCTAGTGGTATAAAGCGCTCTCCGTTACGGATCACTGCCATCTCACCTCTGTCTGCGTGGGTTCGAGTCTAGGATTCGGCAAATGTGGATATGTGAGAAAGCTTGCCAGTAGCTTCTTGTGGGTCGGTGGTTCTTTCCGGGGATTTCCCGGTTTCTTCCTCCACCATTAATACTGGCCGCCATGTATAGTCTATCGTGTGCTGAAAAATGGCGTTAAGCCCCACAACAACAAGAAGATTTTGTGTTATGGCAAAGATTGTGGAGACATGCTGTTACTGTGTATTTACATATTTTCATTATGATAATTTCATCATATTAATTGCATTTTAAAAAGATGTGCTCCTGACAAGGTGCATTTAATGTATTTATACTAAATTATATTTTCAGCCACTGGTAATATATACATTATGTGAGAAAATTTACAAGTGCTACTTTTTTTGTAAATTTTTTGTTTTTAGAAAAAAATCTTGTCACTTATACCTGTAAGTCTGTTCTAAATGCAAAATGCACAGACCCAAATCTATGCAGATTGGTTGAAGTAATTAGTAGAAAAAACAGCATAGACCCTGATCTGCTGGTGCATTAAGCAATCACAGATCAGGATTTATGTTGTTTGCAATTGGACTTGACTTTTGAGGATAGACGGTAGATGACTATGATGTATAAGCATTACTTAAAATAAAGTTGTGTTATCTTTATCTTTGCAACTATTTTCCACATTTCATGTTCCGAAAGAAATTGCTGTGTAGTGATTTACAAATGTTCCAAATATTTATCACTGAATTCTTCACGCAGGCTGAATACCACACAAAAACCACATGTTCTCTATCTTTATCGCATTGTAGATTTTTTACATTACCTTACTGAATGTACATGGAGAAAAAGACACTGAAGTTAGTTAAAAATAAATTGCTGCAATTGCATTGACTGTGCTGTGAACATGCATTGTTAAATAAATATATTTAAGAGATCTGTCACATTATTTCTTTACCATATATACCCATCAAATGACACTATATACAGATGCAATAGACTGATTGGTGCTTGACAGTACAAACATGGCTTTATGTGCTCAAGATTTTTGTTGTGTACGTGACATTCAATTGTATCCATTTTTTTTTAATTGTATTTGACTTTATCTCCTCAGCATTTGTTTTTTATTTCAATATTTGGTGTCCCTATTTGTCATTTTCATGAATTTTATCTTGTGTGCACACTAAGTGGTGCTGCCACAAAGTTTTTCCACATTTTGCTATCAGTCTTAGAATTAGTGTTATCCATTTTTTTCTGGTTTATTTGTTGTTTTGGCTATTTTCTTTAATCCTCTCATTATTGCCAAAAGAAGATTGCAAATGCAGCCATGAAAAGGCTTTGTGGGTCCCCCACACCATGATTGGTATGTGATTAGTGTGGGTGCATGTATGGATGACCTTTGTGTGCTTTATGGGCAGATGAAGTGTGGGATCTAGCTCAAAGCCACCATTCATACATAAACTGAAATTATGAACCCGCTCTTTGTAGATAGACCCCCTTACAATTTAGTCAGGGTTAGTGGCAAATCCTGGCAAAGGTTGCCAACTTGCTGATCTCAGAGGATTCAGAGGCACTTTCCAGTACACAAAAGTTGACAGGTAATTGGTCCCAGGATGGTCACAGGAACTTCTTGGTTCAAGGATGTCAGTGACAACCAAGAGCAAACCGTGGCTTTTTGGTGTAAATGAAGAACAATCTTATCCTTAAAGGGGTCACGATCATTAATAATCTCAAGTTCCAAGGACAGGGACTCCTCAATAATCTTCTGGTTGAACCACCATTCACTGGGTACTAAATTGAAACATAGGACACCAAGCAAAGCAATGGATTACTGGGCACCATGTGAGTGTTACCAGTCACCAGGAGTTCATTTCAACCAGTAATGGAGTTTGTGCTGTTTGCCTGATTGGTACTAGGGAGCAGCTTGCCTCTTTCGGTGGCCTAAGTGGTAGAGTGTCCACTTTGGATGCGGGACGTTGCAGGTTTGAACCCCAGCTGAGTCATACCAAAGTCTTATCAAAATGGTACTTGCAGCTGCCTCGCTTGGCGCTCAGCATTAAGATGTCAGTGTTAGGGCTGGTTGACCTGGAGTCAGGATAATGTGACTGGGTGGGACATGCTACTACATGTTTGCGGCATTATGTTCCAGTGCTAGACATCACTATAAACTGCCACACTGCAGACATCTTAGCGGTATGATTGAAAACCTATTAGAGCTGCATTAAAAATCCAAATCACACAGACACATTAGGATAACTTTCATTGCTACCTCTGAATCCAGCACTCCTGGAAAAACATCTTACAGTCTTTATATTATACAGACAAATGGCAGCAACTCTAACAGGTTAACTCCCCTTGCTACCAGCTTGGTGGCCATCATTTTACTGGGTGTAAACCAGCTATTACTTTCACTGATATGCTAAGATGTGCTCCAGACAATCCAGTTTCTATAACCTAAATTTATTGATTCACATTTCTTTTTCAGTGCTTCAGTAAGTCAAAATGTTTTATATCATGCATACACCATTGTGAATTTCAGTGAATTTATTTATATTTTTGCAATTATTCTACTGTTCGTTGTTATCACATATGATTTCAGTCAGCAACATTCAAAGTCGCCCTAAACATTTTTGGGTGCTATACTTGTCAACTATTACACATCTAAGTCATTTCGATAATGCAGTTGACTTTTTATATATATAGAGAGAGAGACACACACACACACACACACACCATCTGGACTGCAAAGCACATATTATCTTTGGTACACAATTCCAAATGTTGAGCAACTTGTCCACCATACAAATGAGCTTTGCACAATTACAGTGGTCAAGAATCTTTTATCTTTGTTGAGCTGGCCATCCATACCAACCATACTGCATCAGCTGGCCAGATCTCAAGGCATATACTGTCTTTGGTATGCTGTTCTGACCACTGACAAACTGACCAGCCATACAAAAGAGCTTTGTGAATGATGAGCCATCTGACCAATTGACTGTTCTGACCATTCTTTCTATATCCTGACAGACAAATCAAGAGAGAGAGAGAGAGACTGGAGGATAAACTAGATGAATGGTGTGCAATTTCCTCATGTAAAATATATACCCCTGCCTGTCCCTCATCCATCCTGTACCCCATGCTGGAGATGAGTATATAGTCACTCAAAGGTCAACATGTACATCTTCTAATGATTACAGTAATATGTAGCAAGCTTGACAACAATCCACTAAAATATGCAAGAGCAGCTGCATTCACAAAATTATGTCATACACTGCATTAAGCTACAAGACAAAATGGGCAATAACTCGTAACAAAAATTACAGGAGCAAGTTGATTTGTCACAACTGATTCACTGATATCCATATCTTAAGATGGTAACCATGACATGTACAAAGCTTCATGGTGTACAGTAGTATTCACAATATCCCATCAAGCACCACATCAGCTCCAAGTAAAATCTAAAGAAATGGTGAACAATTTACTTATGTAAATACAGCCTTGCCTCGCCTGCATCCCACCCCTATCCAATGCTGGATATGACTCTATAATAAAAAAACGTGTGTAACTCTTCTGAATGTTGTGACTTTAATGACTGTTCAACCTGCTTATCTTCTCATGATGACCATAATATGTACTAGGTCTAACAGCAATCCGCAAAAAAATGCAAGAGTAGATGCATTCACAAAATTATGTCATACACTGCATGCAGCTCCAAGTCAGAAAGATGATAACTGACAAGAGCATGAAGAATTTTAATGTGTACAATTGTAAAATGTTCCATGTCTTTAGAGTGATTTATACAAAAATGCGAGACAAGTTGTGTTCACAAGATTTTGTCTTGCACTGTATTCTGCTGCAGGACTGAAAATGCAATAATTTTAATAGCAAGAGTTCCTTGAAGGGACTGACACTTTACTGGTCGAAGTGAATTTCCAGAAATCTAAAATAAGATCATTTTATTCTTTTTAACGCAGTGTGTTCAAACCAGCTCAGATATTCTTACGCAAGTAAAAGATTTTCAAGATGGCTGATGAAGTGGCTATATTGGATTGAAAATTGGCACCATTATTATTGAGAACCAACTAGACATCATAAGAAGTCTTTTGGTGAAAACCTTGTTGATAAGACCATCCATTCAGAAGCAGTAGCTGTAGCAAGATGTTTTTTACAAGATCTACATCGTAGCTACCACACTGGATATGAAAAGAAACTTGATGTAAAAAGTTATTTCGTGAAAACCTCAAGCTGATAAGACCATCCATTCAGAAGAAGAGATAAAAAGATTTTCAAGAGGCCCTCATGGTGGCTGTACTGTATGTTAGATTGGCATCATTTTCATGTAGGATCAACCAGACACCATAATAAGTCTGCTGGTGAAAACACCATGTTGATGTGGTGACTCTCCATTTATGGAGGTATAACAGTAACAAGACTTTCAAAATGGCTACCAAGGTGACCATATTGGATGTCAGTATGTCACTATTTTCATCTAAGATCAACTAGACATCATAACAAGTCTTTTGTGAAGACCCCATGTCTGTATGACCAGCCATTTAGGAGGAGTAGCATCAAGATTTTCAAAGTGACCACTACGGTGGGTATACTGGATGTCTGAGTGGCACCATTTTCCTTCAGAAACAACAAAACCTTGAGATTCATGGGTTGTGTAAAAGTTTCATGGCAATCCTCCAAATTGTTTTGGAGAAGAATTGATAACAAACTTGTGCTAACTGATGTACATGCAACAGATAAAGACAACAGGTCACCCTGTAAGCTTTTCTGGTCTGTGACCAGTAGAGCTAATATTGTGAATGCAGTGATTTGTCAATATGTAGATCTTCAGAGGATGGCCCTTACTAGTACAAAGTTTCATGGCAACTGACAGAAAACTGTAAGACTACTTCTGGTAACAAAATTCTGTTAGAGGAAGCCTGAAGAATAATGCAAGTTATGAAAGTAACAGACAAGAATCGTACAAATATCTCATCAGGACATACAGGAGTAATCGAGAACTACACCTTTCGGTCTAATAACTGATCATTCACAGATGTAAGTAGCAGATGTGCAATCAGGTTGCAAAGATTGTCTGTAGGGTTTAAGACACTGCCAGCTTGGGGCTATTTTTAGGAACAAGGTCATTACACATAGCATCACATCCAGCTGATTCATAACCTGCAAATTAGCATACACATAGCAAATTCATCTACAATAAGGTACTACCCACTGAAATCTTTTTGCCAGGGTGCTGTGATTTTCTTTCAAGCCAAAATAATTTATTTTCTTTTATCTGAAGATGATCATTTTTTTTTTCAAATATATTGGACATGATATGGTGTTATTTTGCTATAAATCAAAGCAAGATAATTTTCCAGCCATTGACACAGATTATTTCTTAAAAGCAGTGTCAGGCCACTGTCACAGAACATCTGCGTGTTGACCCTAACATAGTTGTGGTGTACTGTGGTACATATCACAGTATTTCAGAAATGCCATGGTACAAAATTTGTCTTGGAACCAAGCTTTAGTAAGTAGTGGGTAGAAACACAAGACAATAGTTTTGACTGTGGAGGTAATTATTGTTAACTGTCAAAACTAATGAATAATGGTGGTGCTTTAATCAATTAACATACAACCAGAAGTTTCTTCTGGAACAAATTCAGTAAAGTTGATCAAAATTTTTTATTAATAATAACATTTTTGAGCAATCCATTACTAGTATTATAAATTCTGAATTAGTGCCTACCATTGTAGTGACACAGCAGGGACTCAAACATCATTTGTAGCCATGATTACTCTTTATAGGGCAGTTTTTTCATGCTATTTTGAGGGTATTTGTCATTTAGCAGAGGTAAAAATCATCTTTATCCTTCATGAAATCATGGAGTTTAGGACTTTTTTTGACTTCTGACCATATTATGCACTCAAGTAAAGATCTTATTTGGACTTTTTGACCATATTATGTGCTCAAGTAAAGATCTTATTTGGACTTTCTGACCATATTATGTGCTCAAGTTCTTATTTTGACTTTCTGGCCATATTAAGTGCTTGACTTTCTGACCATATTGTGCGCTCAAATAAAGCTAAGATTTTACTGAAGGGTTTCTTTCAATAATTTGACCCATTTATGCTGATGGTTTAGCAAAAAGTACTTGAATTTTATTTAAAAACTGTAATACTTCTGCATTAAAGACCACATCATATACCACATCAGATGAGGCTTCCTTGGGGCTGGGGGAACAACATACAATGACTGATTATATCATAAAACCCCAACCATAAACACCATGACAGAAAAGTTACATCTGTTGTCAGTTAGTCTTCACCAATAACAAATGGACAAACTGTAATTATCGATAAAAGGCACAAGAAACAAACAACACAAGAAATAAATGTATTTCAAATTCCCTATTACATCATGTAGATTTCCTCCATCATAACAGTCGGTGAGGGTCCTAAGTTTGTGGGTGTCCTAAGTTCATGGACATTGCCATTTTGACGACTCTCGCGTGATTCTTGCACGAAATTGTGCCACTTGATTTCAAGCCACTCTGCAGCTGTCAAACTCCGATTCCCCGAAAAATTTTGGCAAGATGTGCTTTAAACAAGAAAAGAAAATTCTTTAATACAAATGGTTGCCCAATTTCGCTAATACAAAAATAATACATGTTTAGTTCGCAAATAATCATATGGTGCACAGTGCTGAAATAAGGTTCTGTTTGTCTGCACCTCAGTACATTCTCCACTAAAACTATCAAATAATGCAACAGAAATTTCAACCTACTGAATACAGTCATTTTTGGGATACATACTCCATCATAGTCAGAAAATTATTTTGAAATGTGGACAAGGATGATTCTGAGCATAAATGAGCACCAAAATCCTAAAACAGTGAATTCATGTACTGGTTTTAGTCATTAGGTAGAGGTTCCTCCCCCATTATTGTATTTATAATAATAAATATTTTTTTCCTTGAATGAAATTTATTTATTTATGTTTCTAAATGCTACAAATTAATGTATAACTCTGAAATACACACATGGATGTGTAAGTGATCAGAACTTAACTTTATTTTTGATTGAAGACTTTTATTATGATATAGTACTGTACATGTTACATGTCCCAAAAACAATCAGAAAATGCTCTTCCATCGCATGCTAGAAAAAAAATCTCAGATGTAATTAATGCCCATTTTGAACTGCCCTCAATCCTGTGGTTATCAAAATAACTTAGCGATCAGCAGATGATGCATCATCACTAACGGCAACATTAAGCAATCTTTTAAAGCCATTGAAACTGAATAATTTCTTAAATTTTTTCATTACAAAGCTGCAGGAATAATATTAAACATTATAAGTGCAGGTATATCATTAATTGTTCAAACGCCTACTTTCATCACCTATCACTTTGGAATAAAATGCTCTTTGTACATCTAAGAAGATGTTCGTCCGTCAAAAATGTACGAATTTGGGAAGTAGTACTACAATTACCTCCGAGTCACTTTCAGAGAGCTAAGTTATTTGACTTTCATCAGAAAGAAACAAGGATGTTCTTAATGGTCTCATAAAGTGACTTGAAATATTGCTTGGTGTTTACTCGCTGTCAGACTACTTGACTCAGAAGTAGTTCCATGAACTTTCAACCATGTGCTGGCTATATACTGTTTTCTAGTGTCTATTGATTTGCAGCATAATTTACCAGCAAAAGCACAAGTTGGAGACTGATATAATAGTGTAAATTAAGGATAAATATTTTCATGGTGGGTGTAGTCATTACTTATTCTAAATATTTTGTATATGAATGTCATCTTAATGCTTGGATCCACAAACTTAGGACACCTGAGGATATTTGTAGTTACAGTGGTCTTTCACTTTAAAGCACCTCAGAATAACACAGCTATTGCTATAACACTGGTATGGACTTGGATCCCATATATGATAGTCCCTCACTTTAATGCACCTTAGTATAATGGTCACTGTTATAATACTGGTATGGACATGGATCGCATATATAATTGTCCCTCACTTCAAAGCACCTTAGTATAACACAGCCATTCTTATAACACTGGTATGGACATGGATCCCCCACACAATGGTCCCTCACTTTAAAGCACCTCAGTATAACAGTCATTGTCATTACACTGGTATGGACATGGATCCTGTAGATGATGGTCCCTCACTTTAAAGCATCTCAGTACACCACATTGTTATAACTCTGGTATGGACATGGATCCCATATACAATGGTCACTCCCTTTATGGCAGCCTCAGTATAAAAGTCATTGTTATGGCACTGGTATGGACCTGGATCCCATACATGATGGTCTCTTACTTTAAAGCACCTCAGTATAAGACAGTTACTGTTATAACACAAGCACGGACATGGATGCCATATTCAATGATCTCTCACTTTAAGGCAACCTTAGTATAACATAGCCCTATTAACTTGTACAGTCATGAATTTTAGTTTTAAAAATACTATCTGATCTTGGGTTAATTTAAACCAGGAAAATGTTATTTAACCCTTTCATAAAATGGTTTTGCATAAAACATACACGTTATTTTCTGACACTGCTTCTAATGTTCTGCAGTACAAGGCAGACTAGCCAATAAAACGGTACACTTCCAAGACTCTCCTGACAATATAAGCACAATACACAAATACAAAGTTAAATTATAAGGCAGTGTATGTCATATGTATACCAATTTAAATTTCATTGCAACCAAATTTTTACTTAACTATTTCATTCATGTCAAAACATTACAGACTGGCAGAATAAAGTATTTAACTACATTTAGAAAATCACACCATAAATTCTTGACTTCTGATGGGCTGACTACTGGGATGTGTTTTTTAACAGTATGCATTTCCACTTGTCTACAGGATGCTGTAAAAAAAACTACTGGACTTACCCCTGTTCCCGCAAGCATTATTACCACGTGACAATATTATACTAAATCTATTATTGCCTTCCCCTTTGGGAACTGTCCTACAGTGTTGTCTGCTGAAGAATAGTGCCCTCTCCATTAGCTCAGGCACAATATAACACCAAACAACACCTCAGGATAAAGCAGTAACAGAATAATAAGACAATCCACTGTAAACAACATTAATCATGACCTGCTGGCACATTAAAAGGGACAGATCTAACACTACATTATGTACTGGCAGATCTGGAGTTAAATTGTTCATTCTACAATCAGTTGCAAGAGATCAGCGTAGACCTTGATCAGCAATTATATATAAATATATATATATATATACATATACATATACATACATACTTACATACATACATACACAGCAAGAAAAAAAGCACAAAACTTTGGTCATGGAACTCTGGACTTTGGTCTCCTAGAGGCATAATATTACATTTTGTTACTTAAAACAATTAAGTTTTCAAGTCTGACTTAATGCTATTTTGATAATTTGAATCTTATCAAATCTCTATTTCATCACAGACTGCGAAACGTTGTGTATGTGTGTATGTGTATATGTGTGAATCCAAATAAGTTGCTTGAAACATTACAAATCAAGTACCACAATTTTTTCATCATTGTGAAAAAAAACCTTTATTGTTTGGACAGAGCTCAGGACTTGTATTAATTTTTCATTGTATTTTGCACATCATTTGTGAATATTAAGCATCATCCTTATAAATAAGAGTCTTAAAAGTGTTTTTTTTTCCCCCCAACATAAAGGGCCACTTTTATACTCCCAGCCCCTTTTTCAATTTATTTAATAATGTATCCTCTAATAAGAGATCTCACCCTGCATGGAATCAATTTACAGTATCGTCTAATAAGAAATCTCACTCTGTGTGGAATCAATTTACAGTATCCTCTAAAAAGAAATCTCACTCTGCATGGAATCAATTGACAGTATCCTCTAATAAGAAATCTCACTCTGCGTGTAATCAATTTACAGTATCCCTAATAAGAAATCTCACTCTGCATGGAATCAATTTACAGTATCGTCTAATAAGAAATCTCACTCAGTGTGGAATCAATTTACAGTATCATCTAATAAAAAATCTCACTGCATGGAATCGATTGACATTGTTCCTAAAAAGAAATCTCACCCTGCATGGAATCAGTTTACAGTATCCTCTAATAACAAATCTCACTCTGTGTGTAATCAATTTACAGTATCCCTAATAAGAAATCTCACTCTGCATGGAATCAATTTACAATATCATCTAATAAGAAATCTCACTCAGTGTGGAATCAATTTACAGTATCCGCTAATAAGGAATCTCAATGCATGGAATCAATTGACAGTGCTCCTAAAAAGAAATCTCACCCTGCATGGGATCAGTTTACAGTATCCTCTAATAGGAAATCTTACTCAGTGTGTAATCAATTTACAGAATCCCTAATAAGAAATCTCACTCTGCATGGAATCAATTTACAATATCATCTAATAAGAAATCTCGCTCTGCATGGAATCAATTTACAATATCATCTAATAAGAAATCTCACTCAGTGTGGAATCAATTTACAGTATCCTCTAATAAGGAATCTCACTGTATTGAATCAATTGACAGTGATCCTAAAAAGAAATCTCACTCTGCATGGGATCAGTTTACAATATCATCTAATAAGAAATCTCACTCAGTGTGGAATCAATTTACAGTATCCGCTAATAAGGAATCTCAATGCATGGAATCAATTGACAGTGTTCCTAAAAAGAAATCTCACCCTGCATGGGATCAGTTTACAGTATCCCATAACAAGAAATCTTACTCTGCATGGAATCAGTTTACAGTAACCTCTAATAAGACATCTCACTTTGTATGGAATCAATTTACAGTTTTGATTATTACCTCCCAACATCACTTTCCACACCTAGTCCATTTATTAACTTTCTAAATAGAGAAGCCTTGAAACACCACCACTTCTGCCAAAATCTCACTATTTCCTAAGATAAGTCTTTTATGACATGTAATTAACACTATATTATTCATGAATTCACTGCAGTGACACTCTGGTCTCTCAAGAAAGGTGGTCTCTAATGACAGGCAATTAGCACTATATAATCAATTACTCCATGCAGTGAGGATCTCTATATCTCTAATGAGAACTATTTTTAACACCATATAGTCAGTTAATCCATGTAGTGAGAATCTGGTCTCTCAAGACAGGTGGTCTCTAATGACAGGTAATTAGCACTATATATTCAATTAATCCATGCAATGAGGATCTCTCATGACAGGTATTTAACACCATATAGTCAGTTAATCCATGTAGTGAGAATATGGTCTCTCAAGACAGGTGGTCTCTCATGTAGGAGGTTTTCAAGGCAGATATAAGTAAAATTAGGTTTATAATCTGAAGATATAAGAATACTTTATAAACCTGTGCAAATTTCATGGATTTTTCTTGTAGGTCTTGAAGTTGCTCAAAAAATGAAATTTGCAAAATAAATTAGAAACAAATATCAAGAATAAGTTTATAAAATTAGAAAATCTGTATGATTTTGAAATGTTCACAAGTGGATTATGATCCATTTACATATCACTGTAACCTTCTGGACCCCATGAAGACCCTTACAAAATTATTAAATAGACTGCTTTCAAGTTTTAATCAATGAAGGGTGAAAAAAATACATCTTAAAATGATGCCTACACCATTATTTTTATTTTCAATTCCTAAGCTTACCTTATCAGGCTCTCTTTACTGGGCAAATTATAAACAAATACTGAATCCCAATTGGTAGCCCATGGAATTCGATCTGCTTGCAGTTCAAATTAACTCCTAAGTACTCCACCATTAGATAGCTATATTATTTCATAGACAACATATTCTTGTACATAAATAAATCTCAAAATAGATGTCATGTATTAGATACATAACAATTTATTTATTTACACAAAATTCTATCTTAAAATAGGATATATTAATTTTCTGATGGAAGTTTTTTCAAATTTATAATATGTACATATGTGGTTTCCATGGAAATAGTTGCCTCGGGTTATTCACTGCTACTGCTCTCCTGGGGACTGGGATTCGAACTCCGACGAAGGCTGGTCTGCGAAATAAAGAAAACCAGTGAAATTAAAATAAATTGTACAAATGAACTATGCAGTTATGCTGCAAATCCCTTCAAACAATGAATCTGTAATGCATCCAATTTTATCAATATAATCCACATCATTTTTGTGGTTTTAATTTCATGGTTTGGCAACAACAAAAAATAATACCAATTTTAAAACAACAAATTTTCACTACTACTAAAATTCACAGATGATGCCACTGATGGGGTTCAGTTGGGGGGGGGAGAAGGTCCTTTTTCCTTTACTGGTAGATAATTTTTTGATAACATAATATCAATAAAAGCTATGAATGAAATGAGATTTTTTTGTAAGTTGTAATGTATATTTTAATGCTTTTTTGTGAGTTTTGTTTTTTAAATTGTATTTTTGGAGAAAAATACAAGCCTGTACATGTGTTAAAGATCATAATCATAAGCTTGAGGATTAATCACAAAGGTTCTTGGAACTGCAAACAAACAATGATTTTTTCAAAAAAAAGTCTTCAGAGGCTGATGATGGGCACTGTATTTTAAAATGACACAGTACTGCATCTTTACAACACAAGGGTCACTGTTTCAATTTATTCCATTGATGTGGAACAAAGTGGACCAATGACACTCGGCCAGCAAATATGGTGGAATTCCCAAAATGCAGCAATCTACCCCTGTATATTGCATTCCCAAGCAGTCTGAATGTTTCCCACAGTCCTGGATATTTGCCTGTTCATAACTATCTCATAAAACTCATGGGTCCTGGCCATGTTCTCAAATATCTCAGAAAAGTCACTAACAAATTATTGTGTTTATGTAGTGAGCAGCCCAGTGGCCACAACACTGATATCTGCAGGCTTATCAGGTATGCCAGTATTTGTTACAAACATGAATCTGGCCATGACCTGCATGTTAAGCCTGCCCTTGACCTACATTCCAAATCTTTAGTCAATCTAAGATGGATAGATGGATGGATGGGTGGGTGGGTGGATAGATACAGGGATGCAAAAGTGATCACTATGATGAGCTTCAAACAAGATGGGCTCAACAATAGTTCAAAATGACCTACTTTTTGGAAGAGTGGTGTCAAACTTGCTCAAGTTCATGTCTGCACAAGGTTGCATGACTCTGTGACCAATAGTTGACTTGAAACTGATTGAAGTCAAACAAACAAGAAACAAAACCATAATGACCAATTTTTGGTGGAAAAGTTGTTGCATCCACCTTGACATATCAGTTTCCTTTGATATGTGGCCAATAATACTCAAAAAACAGACCAAAACACAAAAATTAAACAAATTCACTGAAGTGTGACTTCTAGGTCAAACTGACCAACTTTTAGTGATTTGGTATGCCATGTCTTATGAATAGATAGGTTTCATCATTATGTCAACTGCCAGCAATTCTAAAAATAGTCAAAGTATGTGATTTAGAATTAACAATTTTATATGAAAACATTTTCTTCTTTGAGTTGCTGTAACCTGGACCTTCAACCCCTTGACCCTATAATCAGTGTGTTTCTTCTTTGCAGTCTGTCAAAATTACTGCCAAAAATGTAGGTTACTAATGAAATCTGGGCTAGGTCTATGGCACAAAAGTGATTCCTCTTCAGTCACTGTGACCCTGACCTTTGAATTCTTTAATCCGAAATTGAATGATGACTTCTTTGTCCCATATTCAAACCACTGAGCATCTACAAAGTTGTGTCAAAGCATATGGTACTGAACTGAAGTTTTGCAGAAACTGTTCTTCCTTATTAGCATCCCCATGACCTTGACCTTTTGACCTAAAATGGACAGGTGTATTTCTCGCATCAACTTCAAGCTATCCACAAAGTTTGGTCAAAGTAGGTGATAAAGAACTTGATATATCATATCGAAACCATTTTCCTTCTTAGAGTTCCTGTGACCTTGACCTTTGATATTTTTACCCCAAAATCAATAGATGTCTTTCTTATCTCTGGTCAAGTGTATTAACTTCCATCTGTGAGGCAGAAGTAAAGTTGTTTTTATGTGAATTCAATTAAGAACCTTTTATCGTGTTGTATATTGATTTGTATTGCAATTACTATGTTTAGTGTCAGATAACAGATATAAAATATTTTTAAATGGATACACAGGAAGTGATTTGTGTGTGTGCTGCCCACATAACCCATCAATGGCTGCAAGTGTGGCATACTATGGTATGTAGGTTGAGAACCACTGATCTACAGTGTGGACCCTTGTGCCCAATGTGACTATAAACACTGGTAACATTTGCTGAATATTTATCTCCTGCAACAAGCAGCACCAAATCAAAATGGCTAGAAAATTATCTACATTATGTGTCAGACTGAACAGTCTGTAAATCATTTTTTATTAGTCTACAAAACTAAATTAGTGTCTGAATGAGAAGGAATTCTTTGTGTGTGCAGTACTGTAATGACAGGTAGTACATTTTTCACATATCTGTGGTCCAATCTTTTTCAGGGACTTCTCACATTTATCAAATGAATGAAATCATCACCGTGTCCAACATGCCCCATGATAAAGAAACAAGTTCCTTATGATCATTCAGCAAACCAAGACACATGAAATATCTGCTTGTGCAATCTTTAGAAACCACATTAAGCAACATATTTGTGGTTAATTTATATTATGTTTAAAGTCCAGTCAAATTTAAGTTTCATGCAGCAAGTCCTATGGTAAATATTTCATTTTGAAGTAAGCTGTCATGTAAATTGGTGGTATAAACATATTCTGAAGATCAGAAAGTTGGAATATTATTGGTCAGTGAGAGTGGTCAAAGTGCTGACCAAGTTTTTATTAATGTTGACACTGGACATGGTTTATATACCACAAGTAGGCAAATATGATGACACTGATGTTCTTGGAGATTTTAGCTATCTAGGGTGTAAAAAAGATGTGATTTATATACAATGTGTTCGATATACTGCATCTTGTGTCAGTTTTATTGATTTATTTATTTTATTGACTAAAATAGTTTTTAAACTCCAGAGAAATCTGTTTAACATGGTATGCAGATATGGACATCATGGAAAGGAGTAATTATTTACATCATCACAATATTATTATTATTATTACTATTATTGTAAATCACAATATTTTTCATTACTGAATTTTCATGAAGTAACAATTTTTAACACATCCATGACATGATATTTTTGCCATTAGTTATTTGGCAATATGTATATTATGTACCTATAATGCAACATGTATAGTAAGTACCTATAATGCAATATGTATAGTAAGTACCTATAATGCAATATGTATATTATGTACCTATAATGCAATATGTATATTGTGTTCCTATATAGCAATTAACTCAATTTTCACAACATAGATGTCTCACTTAATTTGCAATGCTTTTATGCTCATGACATTTATTTCATTAACAGTATTATTATTTTTCTCATTGAATTTCTCATTATTAGTCATTAATTTAATTTATTCCATACAAGAGTTTAGTTGGTGCCATTAAGGAGGGCTGCACTGAAATGAAAATGATACAAATTTTGGAGACTTCATTATGAACTGGAGAAATTCATAATCAGAAAAAGTGATAATTTCAGAAAAATAACTCAATCCACACCTGATTTCCAAAGAGAGAGAACATTTCTTGGTAAAATATGTGTCAGGAGGTTAGTATTTTTGGTTATTTCCAAATTTAGGAAATTATCTGAATAACATGGCTCTATCAGTAGACAATTAGGTATGATTCCATTCTGATCACTCAGCAAAACTGGATACAAAAGATGTAGTTACTAAGAAGGACATCTATTTTAGGTACTTGAAATTACAGACCCACATTCCTTCATGGCCAGTCATACCTGTACTCAGGGAAGTCAAGTAGGTCAAATGACCAGAGGAATAGTACATTACCCTATGATCAACAATTTAGCAAGACTATAGGATAAAAAAACTTTAAATGGGCTATATAATAAACTTTGGCAGGTTGATTACCTCTATGGAATCTGTTGATCAACACAACAATAATTACACCTAAAATGAAAGTAGACATTAAGGAAACATATTACTTAACAATTCTTCACTTGACTCACAATTGATGAGTCAGAGAGGAGTATATTTATTGTATCTGGTTCTTTTAATATGACACTTTTTAATAGAAACATCTCACTCCAGGGTTGAGAGCTTCAGGTGAACAAAGATTTAATTCGAAATTGAAGAAATGAGTGACAACGGTGTTTTTGTGAGAGCGTGATCAGGCCGTCACCTGGTGGGGCTAGATGGAAATTGGAGACAAGCATCAATTCTAAAATGTTACAATTAATGGGACAATTTATATCCGAGGGTTCCAAGGCTAAAGTCTTTACTGGTGCCAATAATTACAATCAAATATGATGACATTAAAGCTGATTAGAGTAAATACTGCAATTCAGAAAATTGATCTTTCAAACAGAAAAATGCCTTACATGATACACCTGGCAATTTCTTGATAGAATTTATATCTGATTTTTCTAATCGTTCTGCAAGAAATTTTAAAACTACGCATCCTTTACAAAATGCAGGAATATATTAAAAGACCACCCATGAACCTTAAAGTTTAGATATCACTCGGCACTAAAATTGTAGAACTATTTAAGAGCATATTATGCTCGTGGTCTGAAAAATTGTATTAATTAGGCCCTTTCCTTTATGTAAGATGAACTGGGTGATCCAAACTGAGACAAAGAATTATCTCTCATTTACCTGAAATTGTGTAAATCAGTCTCAAGGAAAAAGATCTTTTGTACTGTGGCATGAATTATTACATTTTTTCATCCATTGTCGTAATTTGATAAATGCAGTTTAAAACTTTTTTTTTTTTCTAAGTCCCAACATTTTACCAGCCAAATGGATTTAGTTTCACAAAATAACCACCTCCTAAATATATGTCCTTCAGATATGTGAGAAAATCCCTAATGTGAAATCTGGCTAGCCTTAAAAAATAAGTCCTACTTAGCCAGCTGTAAAATTGCATTTGAAGCCAAGTCAGCTCTGAATACTTAAATTTGACTCAATATTTTGTATTTAAATTTTACATACATGTGGAGATAGAGAATGTTTCAGTCAAAATGACAAACTGACTGCTATTTGCCCATCGGTACAGTAGAAATAGAACAATTCAGCTACGGTATATTAATAAAATTGCAATATCAATATCAAAATCATGTGACATTTCTAATTAACTACACAAAAATTTATTAGGTGCTCTGTTGAAATGTGAAGTTTACATATTCTTCAACAATATGCTTTCAGTTCAGCTCAATGACTGAGAATTCATTCACACAACTTTCCAACATTATGAGAATAACATATTGCACAATACAGAATATATATATATATATATATATATATACGAGGTAACATATCATGGCAATTCCTAAATGCAAATACATGAACTCTCCCAAATAAGGTCATGCATATATGAAACAAACAGACATACGATACTGTTCAAACAGGAGCAAACGATTTTGTAAAAAGGTCTTTTTTGTATTCTACACTGAATCTTGATCAATAATCTAAAGATGTCAGCAAACCTGACAATTAAACTGTATTATTTTTGCTAGAAGCAGTGGAGCAGACTTCCTTTTCAAAGACGGACAGATAAAAAAAGGTACACATTTATAAAGTCAAGGCCAAGAGAACAAACATGGTACAAGCCCTGAAAGTCCTTGAACTTAATCAGTATTACAGGTTAACTTTTGTAACAAAAGGTAACAAATTGACAGATAAAATTCAAAACAAAAAGATATCAAGGTGACGCTAAGGTCAGACAGCATGCATTTTAGAATCCAGGTAATCAGGGCATGGTTGAATCTTAAGAGCCCATCCATTGCCACCGTCTTGTATTAAGCCCATCTATCGTCTCTGTCTTATATAAGCCCATCCATCATCTGTCTTGTATTAAGCCCATCCATCGTCTCTGACTTATATTAAGCCCATCCATCGTCTCTGTCTTGTATTAAGCCCATCCATCGTCTCTGTCTTGTATTAAGCCCATCCAATGTCTGTCTTGTATTAAGCCCATCCATCGTCTGTCTTACATTAACCCCATCCATCGTCTGTCTTGTATTAAATCCATCCAATATCTGTCTTGTATTAAGCCCATCCAATGTCTGTCTTGTATTAAGCCCATCCATTGTCTGTCTCACATTAACCCCATCCATCATTTGTCTTGTATTAAGCCCATCCAATGTCTGTCTTGTATTAAGCCCATCCATCGTCTGTCTTACATTAACCCCATCCATCGTCTGTCTTGTATTAAACCCATCCAATGTCTGTCTTTTATTAAGCCCATCCAATGTCTGTCTTGTATTAAGCCCATCCATCGTCTGTCTTACATTAACCCCATCCATCGTCTGTCTTGTATTAAGCCCATCCAATGTCAGTCTTGTATTAAGCCCATCCATCATCTGTCTTACATTAACCCCATCCATCGTCTGTCTTGTATTAAGCCCATCCATCGTCTCTATCTTGTATTAAGCCCATCCAGCGTCTCTGTCTTATATTAAGCCCATCCATTTTCTCTGTCTGGTATTAAGCCCGTCCATCGCCACTTTCTTGTACAACGCCCATCCATCATCTGTCTTATATAAAGCCTATCCATTGCCACCATCTTGTATTAAGCACATCCATTGCCATCTTCTTGTATTTAGTGCTGCTTATGCCCCAGTGAAGGCTACATTATACAAGCATTGAATCATCCAGTAACATTAAATGGCATTTAATCATCAAGTAGAATTACATGGCCATTTAATCATCCAGTAGCATTCCATGGCTATTTAATCATCAAGTAGCATTACATGGCCATTTAAGCATCAAGAAGAATTACATCCGTTGAGTCATCCAGGAGAATTACATGACCATTTAATCAACCAGTAGCATTCCATGGCCATTAATCATCCAGTACAATTACATGGCCATTCAATCATCAAGTAGAATTACATGGCCATTTAATCATCAAGTAGAATTGCATGGCCATTTAATCATCCTGGAGAGTTACATGGCCATTTAATAATTGAATAGCATTACAATGAAAATACAATAATTTTCAAATCTGAGATGAAAGTATAATTGTTTTCCCAGAACAACAACTTAAACAGAGCACAACAAAATTAATACTGTAAATTCACTTTGATTTGTGGGATACTTTAATCAAAATTTTGTGAAAGTTCCAGTTTTTCATGTATGTATCTTTATCAGTGATATGTAGTTATATACTGATGATAGAAGATAAAAAGACAATAAATGTGGACTTTACAAAAAAAGTGCTTCCTCATTTACTGATATCCAGAAAAATGTAAGTTCCAGTACCTATTTTTTTATTATGATCAACACAAATGTACCGTATCTATTGGTTTACAAGTCAGACCCAACTGCAACCTGCACAGACCCAGATCTGCCAAAGCATAATACACTAGCAGTCAGGGACTATGCAATTTGTTAGGAGTAGTCAGTAGAACAACACTGACCCTGATCTGCAGGTGTATTACATGATGGCACATCAGGGTGTACAGTGTTTGCAGAAGGATGTATCGGTAATAAGAAAGTATATGGGGTATAGGATGCTACTATATAAAAATGATGATTTCTGCTTTTATTCTTTGAAGCAATTCGTCAGTATGGATTCCATGTTGATCCATAACAATGATGGAAACTAAATAAAACCTTCCCTGACAGTTTCATAGTAGGATCTCAGAGGATTAGTTTGGTGTTTTACAGCACAGCAAACACATGATGATTATTTTGTGACAAAGCAATTTAATTAATGTGCCTTGCCCAGGGACATACCACAGTAGCCAACTCAGGTTGATCCAGTGATAAGATTAAAACATGCACCCTTTCTCTTCTGGCATGCCAACTATTGTGCCATCATGGCTTTGCATCTTTGAGGAAAGAAAAATATATCCGAATATAGATATTTTATCATAATGGTCATGGTTAATTTCAAAAGTATTCATACTGATGTACATTTTTATTTATTATTTGTACTGATATACATTTTTATTTTAGATATTATTTGTGCTGATTTACATTTTTATTTTAGTTATTATTTGTATTGGTGTACATTATTATCTTAGTATTATTATTATTATTATTGTGTGCAGTGCATGCTCAGCCATTTAACAGCATCAGCAACATGCGGGGGCCCCGAGTGGCCGAGTGGTCTAAAGCGCTGATCATTACGGATCACTGCCATCTCACCTCTGTCTGCTCGGCTAACGTGGGTACGTGAGAAAGCCTGCCAGTAGCTTCTCGTGGGTTGGTGGTTCTTCCCGGGGTTTTCCAGGGTTCTTCCTCCACCATTAATGCTGGCCGCCATGTATAGCCTATCTTGTGCTGAAAAATGGCGTTAAACCCTATAACAACAACAACAACATCAGCAACATGCAGAGCCCACAGTCCATTGGGGAACTTTGTCAGTGGACAGTTGTTCACAGTGTGTGACATGGTCTGAATAGCTCCACAGCAACAGGAAGAGTTAGCGGCTTGGCCCCATTGGACAAGGTTGACTGCAGAACAGTCCTGTCCTGTCCAAAAGTGGTTCAGTGTGGTCCACAGATGACGTGAAAGGTTGAAGCCAGGAGGGCAGACAGATGGCTCAGCTACAAGTGATCGGTTTACAACATCTGTTGAAGACCACTCAATGCTCCATGCCAAAATAGCTGTCATATCCTCCGGCAACATACCTAACCAGATTGGGCATCTCGAAGTCAAGCGGACTGCTGGATGTGAGGTGATGTCCATGTACAGTGGAAGTTTGTCACTGGCATAGACCTTAACCAACACTTTTGTGGTTGCCTCCTGGCGACGCAGATGTGGAGGAGGAATATTGCTGAGTTATTTTAGTTATTTGTACTAAGTACATTTTTGTTTTATTTTTTATTTGTACTGATGTACAGTGTTAGCATGCCAGACTCCTGATCTGAAAGGGTGTGGGTTCAAATTCTACCATCCAATCAGCCCAGGTTTGCTATGATAGTGTGTCCTTGGGCATGGCACTCTACTCAATTACCTTGTTAAATATGATGTTAAATAACCTACTTGTGTTGCTGTGCCATAAAACACCAAACAAACAAAAAATCTCAACACTTTCTGTTATTATGTTTTAGTTAAGCAAAAGATAATTGGTTTTTAAAAAAATTCAAATCCGCACCATTATGGTTGCATGTCCAGCATATCAATCTGAAAGCAAAAACAGCTCTCGTGCAGAAATAAATCTGTCACATGACACCAAGACTGTTCAGGTCATGGAGTTCTATAAACTAAGTTAAATTACAGTATTGCAATTCTGGCAGTGTAGTATACATGCAACAAACTTCTTTTAGCAACTTGCTTATTGGCAAAATGTACATCATAAACACATTGGTATGTTACCTGAATATCAATAAAATTTAGTTGTCTTGTTAATTTCTGAAAATTGTACACATCTGAAAATTGTGATATTTATAGCTTCACATCATAGGTATCAGTCTGATGCATCTGTGCCCCTGGGGTCAGCTAGGTATCATTTTTGATTTGCTCAGTGACACACTGATAAAAGAAACAAATTCACTGAATTACCATCTCAGCTAGGAACTCAGAATGACATTCTACACAGAGGTGGAATTAGGTTTGCATTTACCCTCATTTAACAGTTCACCAGAACTACATCATGGCATTGCCTTTCTCTATTGCAACAGCAAAGTTGGACATTGACATTGATGTCAGTACAGATAAATCATTCTTCCAAAAGTAGAACCTTACTGGTACGCTGTTCAAGTTTTGTAAAACTGTAGTCCATGGCAAGGGGAAAAGTTGGTGGCACACTAGTATGGAAGTGTAGGGTAAGATATCTCAATGGAGCATGCAGCCAGCCTATTATTTTGGGAAACTCCCTTTCTATAAATAGCAACAGGTAATGTACTCTATTTTGGTTTGGAATGTCAGTTATTCTTGTTACATTGATCAGCAGGAAATGGGCCTACTCTCCACCTAATAGGTTTGTTGATCTTCCCTATAGACACCTGATACTGCTGTGTCCTCTTGGTAATAGAGGCACTCTGTTATTTACACATGTTGTATATATCCAGTTATTGGTCTCAGACTTATTCCAGGAGTTGAGTGTCATGTAGTGAACAGGGTAACAGGTCTGAGTATATGCAATGCCTATGGGATGACTCCTGCTGACATTTAAACAGAGGCAAATAAGTTAATGGAAGTGTTTTGTTTAACAGATGATGATAATGATGAAAAAGAATCAACAACAACAACAACAATGATGATGATAATGATGACGATGATGACGTTAATGACAATGATAAAGCATTTAATCCTTAATATAAATGATAGTTCACCAACATTAATAAATGCTATTTTGTATGTTATAATAAGAAAAATTTAATTTTATTCTAAAATACATAGTTTCAATATTAATTATAAGGTATTAACTTGAAGTTGCTGTACATGTATTAATCAACTGGTTTTATTTTTCATCATAAGCCATAAATAAATGTTATAGTAAATAAAATAGCCTTGAATCACAACAAAATCTTCTAGGTCACAAACCTAAGGCATCCACCTGTGCCTAATTTGATGGCTTGTCCTTGACTCAAAACTTAAACAGACACACTTGAACAATTACATCCAACCGACATTTTGCACATCTCGACATTTTGCACATCTCGTATCAAAGAATCACTTGTAACTCAATAATGATTTAGTCATGAAATGTCATACCTGAACAAAGAGACATTTTATGATGAGATTTTTGATAAAATTCCATCAACATTATACTCAGAATGAATTCAGTCATGAAATACAATATTCAATTTGATGAAAGATAATCAAATAGTCCACATATTTGGGCAACATTTCTATGGGCAGCTATGTTTAATATTGAAGTAGAATGCAGGAGTTCAAGGATAAATATTGTATTAAATATAACGGCAACTGACAGAGTAATACCAGGAGACTACTTAACCAATTTACGATCATGCAAATTCTGAAATCACATTTTTAAAGGCCATTAGGAAAAGAAAACAGAACTTGTGAATGAGATTACAGTACTCACAATAAGGCCCTTCCTTATAAAATGGTTCATGTTACAAGGCAGGTATAGTCATCGATCCCATTTCCTTAACTGGTATCAAACTTATATGTATCATGTACTTCACAATAAGGTGGTGTCACTATAAGGTATATGCTACAGCTTCCATGGACAGTGTGAAATAATAAGAGAATACTGTATATGTACAGTGAAACTTCAATAAACCAAACATCAGTCACTCCAATATCTGGCATTACTAAATGACTTGGCCGGTCTGAGACATTTAAATCTCCAAACATCTTTGTATTTTAACTAACTACTTTGGATTTGGAATTTAAAGTTTCATTGTTCTACTGTATATTGGATAGTTCTGGCAATGGTTTCACTGAGGTCATTTGAAATGTAAAACAAAGCATCTCCTTGATGTAAGTCCCTTCATTATAACACCATTTATATTATAAGGCAGGTACAGTCATGGATTTGATTTCAGTACATAGGAGTAAAATTATATTTATACTGTACTTCATTATAAGGTGGTTTCATTGTAAAGCAATACACTCCATGGCTCCTAAGGACATTGTTATCATGGATTTGATTTCATTATGTAATAAAATGATATGTTTACTGTACTTCATTATAAGGTGGTTTCATTGTAAGGCAGTATCCCAAGGATAAAAATGATGATTCAAACCAAAATGATTGAACCAAGATGGAGTCAATGTCAAACAGGTGTCTCTACATTTCAATGAACCATGCATGGACTAAGAGCAAAGATGTACTGACAATAATGCATCTCCTGCAGTTTTCTTAAGGTAAATATAAACTAGAAGAACCAAGAAAAAGGAGACTTAATCTTTAAGGCCCTTCCCTGGACCTGGTTGTACCAGGTAAGTTGTGATTTTGCTGGGTAATCATACATGTATATCATTTAAATGCAAACCTCAATCACTTTGTGAGCTCAAATAGCCCATAGGTGAGAGGTACTTTTACCTGGTGATACCTAGTGCAGCTTTGTGATAGGTGAAAAAAGGTTAAAAAATCAACATATTATATCTAGTTGAACAATGATAATATTGTTTTTACAGCATATTTGGTGGTTATATTCCTAATACTGATCTAAGTATTATTTACCTATATATAGTTGCTTTTGTGTGTGTATATATATATATATATATATATATAGAGAGAGAGAGAGAGAGAGAGAGAGAGAGAGAGAGAGAGAGAGAGAGAGAGTACTAATATCAGATATAATTTAATAATTGAATGCAAACAGATTTTGATCTCTGACCCTTTCATTAAATTCCACCATTGTTAACTTGTAAAAAAAACAAAAAAAAAAGGATTTTCATCTCAAAATTGACAAATGTATGTAAAGTACACTTTCACTTTACAGTATATACCTGTTACTTGATAAATCTGGCTCAACAGGGCCCAAATATACTGACGACATTATAAGTGAGGGCATGAGTTACCAAGGGACCTCTGAAAATTTAAAAAGGGTTGTCAATAGGCTGGACAATGACAGTGAATAGACAAGGGGAAGGGGGTGTTAAATGGTATAATACTTATTCTATAATTGTGTTGGGAATAATTTTAAGTTGTTCACTTTTCTGTACAAATTACCTTTGTTCTCAAGAAAACCAGGATGACCAACCTCTGAAAAGATCTTTGAAAACATTACTCCAGGAAGTTTGTAGATGCATCATGTGTGTATCTGCACAACAAAACAAGATTTCATGTTTTTCAAAAACCTGGGAAATTTAATTCGTAAAACAATAAGCACTGATGCTGAAACTTTTTTTTGAAAATTGTTCAGTAGATAACATAATGATGCCACAATTTCACTGCAAGAATAATGAAATTTCTGCTCATCCATGAGCAAACCTCTGAGAACCAATTCTGGAATTTTAAGTTCGCTTCAAATTTTGGAACTCGCTTCTCCATAAATGAACTGAATCTGTCAAACAAAACTTTTCATTCACCAAGTACTTCTATTGCTTACCTCCCTTGTTATTGTTGATCACATTTGCGAATTAGTTGGATAAATTACTTTTGGTTATCTCTCTATATAAAAAAAAAAAAATGAGGTCCACGCCTGACCCCATGTTATAAACTGGGTTAGTGAGTTGTCTGGGTGAAAGTTATGAAAGGATAGGAGTTTAGTGAAAATTTGACTGAAATTAATAAAAGAAAAAAAACTGTTATAACTATGAAGTTGTACATGTCATGCAGTGAAATCTAATAATCCTGTCACTCTGCCTGACACATTTGTACACTGACAAGATGACAAACACTTGTTTCATTGTTGTTGACAGCTTTTTACACTGCCAATCAACCAAAGGCTACACAGGTGACTGGAAATCTGATTAGTCTTGCCTGTATAAATCAGTAAGTTGTTGTTGGTTTAATGACCTGCTTTGGTTTTATGGGGTTTAATGCCATTTCTCAGCACATGAAAGGCTGGCTAAACATGGTAGCCAGTACTCATGATGGAGGAAGAACCAGAGATGACCCTGGGAAGAAAAATTACCCTACAGGTGTTGGTTTAAACAGTATTTTTATTCCAGCAAAAACATTGGATATAATACATAAAGAACTTTTAAAATTATCACTGAGGATCGAACAACAAGAAGGAAATTCTTAAATTAAGCTATTTCCTAATATAAGTATATACATATAAGAAGAAAATACATGCATGTAAAGTCTATCTGTCATGAAATTGAGTGCAATTAAGAACAGGACACGTGTGACAAAGGAACGACATTCTTCAAATGGATGCAATAGAAAAGGACAAGTATATAACTGATGGCAAGAAAGTATTCAGAATACAAATTTTGTCATCATCATTAAAGAGAAAAAATTATTTTGGCTGGCTGAAATGAACTGATGCACTGGTTGAAATATTTCGCTGTGTTCCAATGTAGACATGACTGTCTTCCATTAATAGTACATTATCATTACAATGCAAGCCACTACACCATATATACAGGTAGTTGCTTATAAGTTGGATTCAACTATAAAGTACAAAGACCCAAATCCGTCATTGGATAATGTGTTAGCAGATCTGGGTCTATGCAGTTTGTTAGGAGAAATCAGTAGAACAAACAATGTACACCCTGAGATGCTGGCATATTATGCACAAAATCATTATTATTTTACATATATGCAAACAGCTGAGTGCATATTATTCAGAATTAACTGCACAGTAGTCATATATATATATATATATATATATATATAGAGAGAGAGAGAGAGAGAAAGAGAGAGAGAGAGAGAGACAGAGACAGAGAGAGACAGACAGACAGACAGACAGAAGCTGCTTGCACAGTTACAAGATTCAAATGGATCAAAATTAAAACTGGTTACGATAATTCAAATGAATGTGGGTATAACATTGTTATTGCTTCACAAATAAATTTTTCTTGTTGTAATACACAGCTGTATGTTACCTAAACTGACATGGACACAAAGCCTGTTTCATGAGATAGTTGTATCCAAGTTAACAAGTGGATAATCTTTTTTTCCATCCAGTTATGATATCTAATTTCTAAATAGTCCAGTCGGACCCTCCATAAGGACCTTTTAATTCAATGGAGTATTATAAATAATCAAACAAGATTAAATCCTAAAGAGGATGCCAGAAACAAATTACACTGACATTATGCTGGCAGAAGTGTTTCAATTAAACAATTAATTTAGGTTCCAAAAAATATTTAAAAATGCCGTAAGCCCAGCTACAAAGAAGGTATTATTTTTCTTTTTTAGTCCAGAATTTTTCATTCTGACAGTTTATTGACAGTTGCTGAAATCCGTTTAACATTATTCACTCATCATCTTGGATTATGTATCACACCATCATCTTATATCTCCAATTATTGAAAAACAGCCCTTCCAGGTTGCACCAAATTAAAGCTTTTAACACGATAGCTATACAAAGGGCAAATTTGCAGATGGAAAAATGTACGGCCTCTATAGCACTGAGGACACCCAAGACCTACACCTGGCCTGATGTGACATGACCTCCCTGGGATGAAAGATTGAGAACAATCAAGGGCATATCAGAGCTCCGCTGGGGTAGTGACATTGGATCTAAGCTTTTGTGAGGCATATTTACAGATCAGGATAATGATGTCGATAGATTTATCCGTTAGATGGTGAGGTCTTTCTTTGTTCCATTAATGCATTGAATGGACAGATGAGGAGTCTCTTCCCTTCAATTTAACATTCCTCTCTTCATTGTAACACCAAATTACATCAATTCAACCCTATATGGGATTTCAACATAATTTTAAAATCACTTCAAATAGGAAACAAAATGAATACAATTTTCCAAGCGGGCATGAAACATGGATTTATTTTACTGAAAGATACAGCAACCTTGCTCCATTAGTCCTGTCTTCTAAGTCAAAGACCAAAAAGCGTACTTTGATGCAAGGATGATTAAGTTAGATACAGGGATGCAAGAGATCCACCACAGAAAATGGCAACAAAGGACATGAGATACTATCTAAATCAAATATTTATAAAATGGGTCTTCCAAAGTAAAAAAAAAACCTTTTTCTTAAAATTGCATACAATATAATGAATTACTGCTATGACCAGTGTCACCACTCCAAATTAATACAACACCAATGGATTGTTTCATAAACTGCAGGATTCTAGCTGCTTTTGCAGACTTGGGGCATAACTGACATATAAACCAGTAGAGACAGTTCCATATACTTGGTAACATAACACTTTGTTGATGTGTTTTTTCCAAACATTCAACTTAACATGAGTTACTGTATCATATATACTCACTTATAAGTCAGGTCCAACTGCAAACAGTGTAGACCCAGATCTGCCATCACATAATGCACCATCAGATTATGGTCTATGATATTTGGTCTACCACTAATATCCACACAAACTGTGTATATCCTGATCTGCAAGCATATTATGTAATGGCAGATCTGGGTCTATTCAGTTTGTAGCTGGATCCAATGTATAAGCAAGTATATATGGTACATTTTTAAGTGTTTATTTATGCAATGGCAGATCTGGGTCTATTCAGTTTGTAGCTGGATCCAATGTATAAGCAAGTATATATGGTACATTTTTAAGTGTTTATTTATGCAATGGCAGATCTGGGTCTATTCAGTTTGTAGCTGGATCCAATGTATAAGCAAGTATATATGGTACATTTTTAAGTGTTTATTTATGCAATGGCAGATCTGGGTCTATTCAGTTTGTAGCTGGATCCAATGTATAAGCAAGTATATATGGTACATTTTTAAGTGTTTATTTATGCAATGGCAGATCTGGGTCTATTCAGTTTGTAGCTGGATCCAATGTATAAGCAAGTATATATGGTACATTTTTAAGTGTTTATTTATGCAATGGCAGATCTGGGTCTATTCAGTTTGTAGCTGGATCCAATGTATAAGCAAGTATATATGGTACATTTTTAAGTGTTTATTTAAAATTTCATGACAAATGTAGATACTACAACCATCAGAATTTGCAGGTTAAATGTAGTGATTCACCTAGGTGTAAAGCTTTGTGTGTCTGAATATTTAATATTAGTAAGCAGTCTACTAATGTTTATGCATATTATATTTTGACCAAAATTTCCCAAAAATCTGAATTAAGCAGGAACTTAAAATGATGCCTACCTCAAAACTAAGCCATATAACATTGTTTTAAATGTATGAAAGCCAGTCTGGAAAATAAGCCACCTTGTATATTTAATTTAAATAAGGCATTTATTCCTAAGTTTGAATCCTCACATGAACAGGAACATGTTTGGAGCAGCCAGTAATATATAAACTGGTACAGTGGACAATACCAGAGTAACTCAAGACTAAAATTAGGACGCAGGGACCAACTTTTGGTATGGCTGAGTTACTCTCCTTGACACGCAATCACATACCCATTTTCATGACTTACATGAAATAGGGCCCTATATATTGAGGGTATAACAAACGATCAGCTCAAAAAAACAAAAGTCATAAATCATTTAAATTAGGTCACAGTGTCCTAGTTTTGGTATGAATGAGTCACTCTTTCTGAATTGCATCCACATAGCAAGTTATATGAGTGTAGATGAAATAGGATCTGAAGATATTAGAAAGGGTAATGTAATATTGACATGGTAATGAAGAAATGAATAAAAGAATGGACCACTCTGGTGACCTAGTGGTTAGAGCGTCCGCCTCAGATGCGGGAGGTCACGGGTTCAAACCCTGACTGAGTCATACCAAAGACTTATAAAAATAGTACTAACAGCTACCTCACCTGGCACTCAGCATTAAGAGGTTAGTGTTAGGACTGGTCGGCCTGGTGTCAAGATAATGTGACTGGGTGGGACATGATGCTACATGTCTGTGGCATGATGCCCCAGTGCCAGACATCACTATAAACTGCCACACTGCAGACATCATGGTGATATGACTGAAAATTTTTGTAAAGCTATGTTTAAAAATAATCTAAGTCCAAATAAAAGATTGAATGAGCCAAATGCTGCATCATTCCTAACTTCATTAGTGAGGAAATAATCAAGTGTATTTATTTTTATAAATGAACAGTGAGACAGACTTTAGTCTTCATATTAGAGACACTGGTATTTTATACAATTTTTATAAATCTTATCTTAAAGTAATGATTCAATTATTTTAGATTTGTTTTCCGTACATCGGTAAATCTAGATTCACACATTCAAATTTTTTTATTGAATGTCTTTTGATATTTTATTCAACTATATACATCCATTAAAAGTAACCTTGCCTTGAAAATAACAAGAATGAATATAAACCATGGCTTCCTTTGTTTCTTGTTTGTTTTTCTTAATTTTGAAGGTTTGACTATTGGTAAAATGGCATTGGGGGGGGTATGGCTATTGTTCAAATGGCATTTGGGGGATATGATAAATGGCATTTCTTTATAGATTTGTCTGAAAACAAACTGGTAAAAAAAATTATTTGTGTTCTTTGCAATACACTAATTTGTATGATTAGTTTGCCAACACATTTGCCATACTCCTTGTGCATATTTTGTCCTTAAATGAGCAGATTTTACCAAGAACATCTTTTTTCCATCACAAAACCATCAACTGCAGTCAATTTTCAATTATCTGGTCTTCTGGGGAGACATGGATGTCTTTCAGAACAAATGAACATCAAGATAAAAGATGATAATATAAAGAGGAAATTGCAGGTTTAGTTCTGAGGACATTTCATTGGTTCACATGAGTTATAAGTTCCAATACATTGCTCCTTTATAATACATGTACTGTTCATAGGAGCCTTAAAAGTGGACTGCATTATAAGTGAGGGAACCTTGTACTGTGGGATGTTCAAACAAAGCTGTGTCACAAATGTCCATTTAAACACAAACATTAGAGTATTTAATGATGTGAAACCATATTACAATTCATTCTATTAGACATGAACTAATATCAAGTGAAATAATTCAAGTAGCACAGATAAAATTAGGTTCCACAATAAAACAGAACTTATGACCATACCTGAATTATACGAGTTGAGTGGCAACAATACAATGAGGGACTTCATAGTGGGGTCACTATTTATTGGGATCCAAGACCATACTTGTGTTGCAAGAGTTGCAACAATATAGTGAGGGACTTCATAGTGGGGTCCACTATTTATGAGATCCAAGACCATACTTGTGTTACAAGAGTGGCAATATAGTGAGGGACTTCATAGTGGGGGACCACTATATGATGGGTCAAAGACCATAGCTGTACTACAAGGGTGGCAACAATATAGTGAGGGACTTCATAGTGGGGTTCACTATTGATGAGATTCAAGACCACACATGTGTTACAAGAGTGGTAACAATATAGTGAGGGGCTTCATAGTGGTGACCACTATTTATTGGGATCCAAGACCATACTTGTGAGGGACTTCATAGTGGGGGAGCACTATATGAGGGGTCAAAGACCATAGCTGTACTACAAGAGTGGCAATAGTACAGTGAGGGACTTCATAGTGGGGGAGCATTTTAAATGGTGTTATTATAATGAACATTTTTTGCAGTATTTTGCAGGAATAATTGTCCACACTAAAATGTGTTTGCCCACTATTCAAGGGTAATCAATAATCTTCTGTACTGATATATAGAGAAAATGCTGAATTACCCTACTTTCAACCCAATTCATTTATGTACATAATTGATAACCACATATAACAAAAACAAGTTTTAAGTAAAACTCATTCACTGTGACAAAAATCAATAACCCTGCATAAGTGCAGCTGGTAAATAGTTCAAAACTATCAACGTTGATGACTGCAATCATGAAAAGGTATAATTTCGCTAACTGTTGGAAGTCTTAGATTTTTTTGTTGTTGTCAAGAATCTCTTTGATCCATAAATCATCATTAAGTGGAAAAAGGATCACCAAAATAACATCTGTCATGTTTTGATCCAATGGTTCATATTCACTTTTATTAAATACTGGGATCTGTTAATAATATATGAATAGAAGGGTCTATTTATTAATCACTAAGATTTCTTTTCATAAATTTTGTTTTACAACAACCAACTGATAAAGGAACCTGCAATAATACGAAGTATATTCTGTTAGGCAACTTTGGTGCTGAATTTATGTTTTCCTTATTTTGTTTATGTTATTTTGCATTTTTTGAGATTTTATATGTAGATAATGATGAAGATGTCAATCATGATGACAATCTTCCTCCTTGATATCATAATCACTGTTATAATCATCATCACCAAGATGATGATGCCAATATTAATGATGATGATGAGTCAACTGATGATAACCATATTTTGCCTTCTGGTGTGATGGCTATGACAATAACTATCTCGTAATAATGATTCATTTTCTTTAGGTCATAATTTAGATTAACATGAAACAAAAAACAAATGTCTGTTTAAAATGATAACACCCACACAATTCCCCTTTTTCATCATAAATCCTCCAAAATTCCCTCTGCTTGTGATAAATCCCCCACAATTCCTTCTTCTCATGATGTATCCCCCCATTCCTCTTCTCACAATAAATTCCTCCTCCCAATTCCCCTGCTCATGATAAATCCCCCCCCAAATTCCTCTGCTCGTCATAAATACCCTTCCCTCCCCCCCAATTCCCTTGCTCATGATAAATCCCCCCCCCCATTCCTCTGCTCGTCATAAATACCCTTCCCTCCCCCCCAATTCCCTTGCTCATGATAAATCCCCCCCCCATTCCTCTGCTCGTCATAAATACCCTTCCCTCCCCCCCAATTCCCTTGCTCATGATAAATCCCCCCCATTCCTCTGCTCGTCATAAATACCCTCCCCCCACCCTTGCTCATGATAAACCCCCCCCCCTCTCTCTCATAAATACCCCCCTCCCCCTTGCTCATGTTGAAACCTTAACAATTTACCTAATATTTTAGTACCCTCAATTTCGATACTAACTACGCTACACACTGTTTCCATCCTAACAAACAAAAAATTAAATGCAGAAAATTCATAGCATTAAAAGTCAGTTTTGTTTGACATACCTTGAACAGTTCAAGAGTTATGCTCTGGAAATGAAAATTTGACAGACAGATATATGTATATATTTTTGGGTTACATTTTTACCCACTTGTTTATTTATTCCAGAGGCTTATCTGTATCATCATTATCTATTTCAATGCAGCTGAATCTGGGTATCACTATACATGTACTGTGGTCCCATATTGTATTCTGAACCAGTATAATGCATCTTTACCATTTGGCTCCCCTTCACCTCCACCCACTAATGGCTACCCCTCAAGTAATGTCATCTTTCCTAGCTGAAGGAGTGGCCATTTATAAGTGGATGACCACTGTAATGGCTATTTGCTGGTGATCTTTAAAAAAATGTTCAGCAGGTACTTCCATCAAGAATCTACATGAAAATATTTGCGTGCGTAACCAAATCATTTATTTGGTACATAATACAAACAAAAACCTAGAGTTAACTGTAATTTCATCTAAAATTTCAGCAATAAAAACAGCCCAATAATTAGAATAATCTTTTGACTTAAAAAAATGTACATGTATCACCTCCATAAATAAATTGATTATTATTATTATTATTATTATTATTATTATTATTATTATTATTATATTATTAATGTAGAATCTGATGTACCTGTGCAGTATTGTTCATTAGATCCCACTGTCACCAAATTTCTCAAATTGTCTCCTCAAATTGAGAATTTGTATTATTTTTCTTACTTTTACTTTTATGATACTTTTAACAATATTGACAGTTTAGTCAGAGACCAAGACAATACTATCTATAAATATATAGGATGACATATTAAAAAAAACCCCTAAAGACAAATATACTTATTGTGGCTAGCCGTGATGCAGTAACTACATCTAACACACTGAACTCCATTTATAACAATGTCCACTGGAATGAAATATCAGAGATAAATGAAGCACACCATAAGGTCCTTCTTGGCTTGTGATATACAGCACAGCCTCACTATAAAGCACTTCATTATAACACCATTTCTATTATATGGTGGGTTTGGCCATAGATCCCATTTTATTATGTAATAGTAATAATACATGCATAATGTACTTCATTATAAGGTAGTTTCACTATAAGGCAGTATACCACATGGAGAGCATTATAATGAGGGAGTACTGTCATTTTTTTATCTTGGTTATAATGAAATTCTGATAGAATTAGATGATTTTTGGAGTCTATTGTGCTATGTTTTAACCTAAGTTTACCAGACTTGTTTCATCCACTGAAAATAAATTTTCATCATTACAAACAGTGCAGCTATAAATTAAGGGTATAACGCATTAAGTAGTGCTGTGTCATGATACACATTCTAATGCCCACAGAACATGCTTCCTTGCAATTTATGCCAATAAAGTGTTTAATGTGTGTAGCTTTCAAAACCACATGTATAATCATTGACCTTTATACAATATTTCTCTCATGATAAGATTGTGAAGGAAGTTAGAAGTCAACATAATAAATTAGTAAAGACGGCTGGGGCTGGCTCTTTATAAGACAAATATATAAATTTTCTGTAAAAACCTTTTTAGAAAATGGGAGTGGACTTGTCAGCAAACATGAGGTTATCACTGGATATATACCAGTATGGTATTCACTATTTACTTTTTTAAGAGTACACCTTTCTGGGGTGTGATTCATTTGAGGGTTGTATCAGTCCTTCTCACAAGTATTTTGATAATCCTTATAACATAGCATAAGAGGGAACCTGGTTCAAAACTATAAAGAATTATGAATGGATTTTCAAACTATATTTATAAGGCCCTGTTTCTTTCCACCTGTCACTTTTTTGTGTATTCCTTTATTTGTACATGTACAACCTGTACCAAAACTCTATTTATACAGTACTGGCCCAAATATACCATCACATGTGCTGGTAAAATCAGGATTAACAATCTCTGCCTATTATTAAATGAAACAAAAAGTGTACATTTTGATCTGCTGGCACAATATGTGATGGCAGATCTGGGTCTACCATATTCATATTTGAATGCACTTTAGTGCACTTTATCCTTTCATGTGTTCTTATATTAACAGTTACAGTGTTGTCTGGAGTTAGCAACAGTAGGCAATTTTCTGATGTACACGTAATCATCGGGCTATATTTGGTTTGATGTTTTAGGGCAAGTTATTCACTTCGGAAGAAACTGGAGTAATATGCCTTGCCCAAGGACACCATGGTAGTCAATCCAGGCCTATCCAAAGTCAGGATTTGAACCTACGTCATTTTAGTCATGAATCCAGCATGCTAACCACTCTGCTACCGTGGCTCCTGCCTCCTTTCACTCATCTTCACTAGCCAAGTTTCCAATATGACAATCCTATCTACACCTTGGTGGATCAAACAGATATTTTAGTGCTTTGCCCTAGTGACATTTGTTGGATTTCATGAGTTGCCTCCCTTTGTATGTAATGCAACTAACCAATAGCGTGTAACAGTGGTGGATTGTATATTGACCAAAAATGGTGGAGGCAATTGACTTAACAAGGATACTTTATTAAGTTTAACATCGAAAGTATGACTATGTACCAGAGGGAAGCCATTATAGGTGTATTTTAGAGAAAGATATTTTTACAAACTCCGACTGGCAGTGGAAAATTGCTTGTTTATCTGTCCATTCAAGTTGTGTGCTCCCCTTGTCTTGATCATGTAGAAACCCAAAGCACAGAAATATCAAGGTGTAGATAGGGTTATCATATCAGAACCTTGGCTCATAAAGATGCCTTTCATTGCCTTTTATGACATCTCGAACTGACAGGGAGGTACTGGGTTGAGACAGTACGGTGAAATCTTAGAAATTTTAAACATGACATCTTCATTTTCCTGTGTTATGCATGTGTATTTTTATTTCTGATTCTTGTGAATTATAACATTAGAAAAACTTTACTATTTTGCAAATGAATCTATTTAGACAACACTTAGTTAATCGTTTTGAACAATTTGCAGTGAATGCAAAATTCAAGTCATTAGGACAAAGATAAAATGTGATTCTGGTAACCTGACTAACCATATAGTATAGTCCCAACCTGATAACCTTTAAGAAGGAAAAAAAACAGAAAAAATATCTGTACCTACCATGTCCAGTATTTAACATCCAAACCAGTAACTTTTAGATCAGAAACTGTGACATGAACAAAAATAAAATAGATGAAATAGTAATAAAAACAAAACATTGGTACTGACCTTCCTACCTTATTTTTTCCACACAATTACCATGCATATTTCTACTTTGGCCTTGCATCTTTACAATACTGATTGGCAGCCATCTTGGCTGAGTAAACAGAGTTAAAGGTACATGTTCAAATCCTACCACCTCCAGGTCAGCTACTTAGTTGTGGTGGTGTCTCCCTTGCCAAGACACTTAACTTCAATCGCCTCATCACTAAATAACCTTCTTGTGTTGCTGTGCTTCTGTCTGGAACTAGTGCGAAGGATGCATGCATACAACGTATTTGCTAAGGCCTTGAATTCATTATACTTTCAAGACTAAATGACTCGGATTCAACTCAGAACTTTAAAATGAAATAAATGTGAAAATATCCAAAATACAGTAGTTCCACATAACAACATTGTCAAGGGAAGCCATAAAACAGCACATTGTTATAAACAAGGATGCGTATTACTGAGGTAAGCTCAATGTTAAAATTACAGCTCAGCAATGGAATGGATCAACTTATAGTGAGACTGCCTTATAATGAAGTACATGGTTCATATAGTGTTACTATTACATGACAAAATGGGATCCATGACCCATACCAGCTTTAAAATAGGAACTGTGTTATAAGGAAGGGCCTTACAATGCGGGAGTACTGTATATTCATACTTAAAATGGGATCCATGACCCATACCAGCCTTAAATAGGAACTGTGTTATAACAGAGGGCATTAGAGTGAGAAAGTACTGTATTTTCATACATCAAATGAGATCCATGACTATACCAGCCTTAAATAGGAACTGTGCTATAATGAAGGGCATTAGAGTGAGGGAATACTGTATATTCATACTTAAAATGGGATCCACGACTATATCAGACTTAAATAGGAACTGTATTATAATGAGGAGCTTTACAGTGAGGGAGTACTGTATATTCATACTTAAAATGGGATCCATGACCAGTCTTACAAAACATGAGGGACCACACATTAACCAAGGTACTTTACAGTAATAAGATCACTGTATTAACAATACCTATTCAGCATCAAATAATTTTATCCAAAAAAAGGAACATTCAAAATTTTGAAAGCTTCATTCTAAGTGTAACTGCGACTTCTAATACTGGATAACTGCAGTCTGAGTAAAAGTCTCATTCTGGTACTTCAAAGGTAAATGAAATCCAGACCAGGTTACACTCTAGTAATTGAAATGTAAATGAGATCCAGACCAGGTTACACTCTAGTACTTGAAAGGTAAATGAAATCAGACCAGGTTACACTCTGGTACTTGAAAGGTAAATGAGATCCAGACCAGGTTACACTCTGGTACTTGAAAGGTAAATGAAATCAGACCAGGTTACACTCTGGTACTTGAAAGGTAAATGAGATCCAGACCAGGTTACACTCTGGTACTTCAAAGGTAAATGAGATCCAGACCAGGTTACACTCTGGTACTTCAAAGGTAAATGAAATCAGACCAGGTTATCCTCTGGTACTTGAAAGGTAAATGAGATCCAGACCAGGTTACACTCTGGTACTTGAAAGGTAAATTAAATCAGACCAGGTTACACTCTGGTACTTCAAAGGCAAATGAGATCTAGACCATATTACACTCTGGTACTTCAAAGGTAAATGAGATCCAGACCAGGTTACACTCTAGTGCTTTAAAGGTAAATGAAATCCAGACCAGGTTACACTCTAGTACTTGAAAGGTAAATGAAGCCCAGACCAAGTTATACTCTTGTACTTGAAAGGTAAATGAAATCAAGACCAGGTTACAATCTGGTACTTCAAAGGTAAATGAGATTCAGACCAGGTTACACTCTGGTACTTGAAAGGTAAATGAAATCCAGACCAGGTTACACTCAGGTGAATGCTTTAAAAGTAAACTGTGCTGAAAACTATCTTGACAGTGTTATGAATTATGATTAAAGTGTTGGTCATTTGAATTGTAAGGTCAAATCCCCTGTACTGTCACAAAGAATATCAATCCATCAATCAATATATTATCTTCAACTTTTGAGATAAACGGTTTGCACTTTTTCACAAAGACAAATCTAATTGCTCCAAATCATAAGTTTTTTATTGTTTCCTTGTAAGTGGAAGAGAAGGGATTCAGCTTTACGCATCAGGGTTCCTACGGAAGGACTAACTATGCTGTCTGTGTGTGTGTGTGTGTGTGTGTGTGTGTGGGTGTGGGTGTGATTTTCATCCAGTAAAACATGCCCTCATTGGCTACAATTTAACTTTAAGTCTTTTTAACTGAAAAATTTTCAAGGTACAATTTCTATAAGCATACATTTGTTTTGAATCAACAGAAACCCATTCATTCCATACACAATGACTTAGCCCTTTGACTGTCTGCTCCAGAGTAAGTCTTGCTCTACATTTGAAATTACACCTTTCTCTGTCACATTTGATGCTGAATGTGTTTCAGATCTTTTGTTTGTCATATCTCTATTATTTTACGCAAGATCTGGCTTTTGAGGTTATAACATGACCCAGTGTGTCAGGTAATAATACATGACAAAAGACAACAGTATAAACCTATTTTTTTAATGGCTACTAAATTTTGCAGCTTCAAAAAAATTAAATAATCTCACAGTCATTGAAGAGGATTTGTCAGTGACAGTCTATTTAATTTCCTACAAACATGTACAATCTATACTCACTTATTACTCAACTCCAACTTGAAACTACACAGACCCACATCACATAATGTGCCTGCAGATCTGGGTCTATGCAGTTTGTTAAGATTCAGTAGAACAAACAACACACTGATCTACTAGTGCATTATGCCATGGCAGATCAGGATCTATGTTGTTTGTAGTTGGACTTGACTTAGATGGAAGTATATGTTGTAATTGTGGCTAGTTAAAGCAATAATCCAAGTAAAAGAAAAAAGGAAAATAAATAAAATATACTTTTACAAAGTCATACTATACTAAAATCCCTTGTATACTTGATTACTCACACCGCCTCAGGCCAATTTTAAGTGCAAGCTTAATAATCAGTGTAAACTTGTCTTGGTGCAGAAATAAGTGGCAAGGAGTAAAATCAACTTGCTTATGAATGATGATTTTGAACCATTGTAAAGAACCCTTAATGAAGCATAAAATTACATTTTAACAGCTATCTAGTTATGCTTAACTAATGCACCATGCATGCATGCATACAACATGGACCATGGTTTGCCTGTTGCTTTATGTGCCAGCAAATCAAGGTCTATGATGTTTCTGCTACTGATTACTCTTAACAAACTGCACTGACCCAGATCTGCCAGTGCATTATTATGGAAGATTTGGATCTATGCAGTCTGCATTTGGACCTGACTTGAATCTAAGTATAAGGTACCTGTTGCATTCTAAGATCTTTAGAATGTATCACTCATTTGCACTAAGTTACCCTTCCATTGGAAGCAAAGTTGCCAGATGCACTAGCTGACCTAATCTACTTCACAACTTACCTGTTAGCTTAAAAAGCACAGCACTGAGTTGTTTGTAGGTTAAACCTAATGCCAATATTACTACAAACCACAAGAGCGACCTCCCACCTCCAAAGAAGAAATAAAATCATTAGACAAAAGCAGTGTAAAAGAACACTTGTGGCTTGGTTTACCTTTCAATTGACCTTCACATCAAAGGTATTGGTTTCCAACTATCCTACACTTTTATAGGTAAAGTTTTGAACAGACAAAAATGCTACATGAGATGGGGATAAGCAGATGCTGTGATCAATGGATTATAAATTTTAACAAGCATTATCTTGTTTAAATATTTTTTTAAAATCATTATATTTAGGTTTTAATTCTTTTCTGAAGAATATCATCAAAATTCATCATTTATAGAAATTTTAGTGTTAAGTGGTTATAACTTTTTATAGTTCCATTTAATTTTCTAACATGAATATGAAAATGTTAGTGAGAAATAATGACTCACTCAATACATTCATATTTTATTTTCATCCAATTAATTCATACAATACTCAAATTATTTCATCATTATTCTCATTTCAATTTTCCTCTTCCTGCAAGTACCATAATTCCTCTAAGATAAACCCATGATTGATAAAAAGCCCACCAATACTTTTTATAAAATACTGGTAAATGTTTATATTAGAAAGCTAATTTTACTGATAATACACCCACCCTCTACCTTCCAATAAGTATGTACAGCGGACCGCCTTTGGAGTTAACACGGGATAAAATAAGGTAAAAATTATTACATGGACACTCCCTTTATGATATAAGATGTCATCTTTTTTGTAATTTTTATCTCACTTGTAAAACAACTAAAACAACCCCTAAGGATCACTTGAACCATGTTAAAGGCATGGATTAAGTTTCTGTGAAATTATATATATATATATATATATATATATATATATATATATATATATATATATATATATATATATATATATCCACCATGAAAATATTTTTCCTGTCAAGTAAAATAATCAAGTCAACAATAAGTATATAACACATTGTGAAGTCATTAGAGATTTACATTCTTCCATAAACTGGTTTGTTGATCTGTTGATCAGTTGATCAGAATTCTGATATGATCTCAAGGTGTCACAGACAAAAAATTTTCTAAGCAATGTACTTTCTTTTAGTGCTCATGCACTTACATTTGTACTTGCCATAAGTTAAGTTTAACTGCATGCAACAGAGATCCTGATCTGCCACTGCATAATGCACCAACAGGGTCTGTGTTGTTCTACTGACTGCTCCTAACAAACTACATAGACCCAGATCTGCCAGTGCAAAATGCAACAGCAGATCTTGGTCTGTGAAATTTGCAGTTTGACTCATAAGCAAGTATACATGGTAGTATTTAGTAAGAAGAATCTAACATTTTTCAACTTGTGTAAATTTTATTATTTTATGAATGTTAATAATATATTCAATGTTTTGTTTACAATGGTTGTTATTTTGGAATAGATGTTTACCTTATTCTAACTCAGCAAAATGTAGACAAACTTACATTTGTCTGTTTTTTTATTGTTTACATCCTTAACTGAATACAAACTTTAAAACAGTGATCAAATAATTCAACAAGTGATCGTCCTTGAATGTCTATTGCAAAGTTTTTATAACACTGCTCTAGGCTTTACTTTTCTGAGAAAGACACCTTATTTCACAGAATATTTGTTTGGTTTGAGTCCTAGCTTCAAATAGTGTTACCGAGGTATTGTCTTGGCATTTGTCACTTCTCCAACCTTTCTCTACAGGTCAATGCAACCTTCTCCATTCTTCAAACCCCACCCCTTAAATGTCTTTACAAAAGTAGTTCTGAGTAACTTGTAAGATACTAAGCATGTATTATGTTTCTTTATCATCTGTTTTACTTAAATAATAATGCTAAATTATACAAATATCAATTACTTTTATACTGTAATTAATTCATCACCAAAAATTGTAGCCTGTTAATTTTCATGATTTTCTCAACAATGAAAGACATGTACCCATACAAGATGGCTGTCTCTACCAATATAAAGCAATACGAACGGCACAATTAAAAGTCAAATAGGGGCAATAAATGTATAAAAGTTCTCTAAGTAGATGGTCAGTTGGTTTTTATTGACACTTTCAACACTGGTAACAATTAAAATAGCTGGCCCATTGGGTTTTTTTGTTGGCACATTCAATGCAATGATAATAATTCAACTTGAACTAGGTCTTATTAAAGAAAACCTCATGCCAAATTGGGCTTCAAACAATGGTGTTATTCAAATTGTACTGAGCAAACCAAAAGTTGCAAGAGAAATGTCATGGCATGATAAACATGGATATGACTATACATTCCCTCTATGGATGTGTTCAGGGTAGTGGGAGGGGGGCTACAAAACTTTACATCTGTTATTTGGCTACAAGAATAAATACTGTCCTTCAGCAATAACTGGCATTTGCAACCATAATTTATGTCCCTGCTTAGTTGCTACCTGTCAAAGTGTTTACAAATATTTCACCTGAACTAAGGCCAAACCAGATCAATTTGTATGGCCGCTCCTACTGTAACAGGAGATGGAGATATTAACAATAATCTTGTTTTCTAGTACCGTACACGCTCAAAAAGTTAAGCTTGCCTCTTAAAAGATCTATCATTAGAAGCTAAGCAGGCAAATCAGTGTGTTTATGTTAGCTCTTTAAGTGTGATTTTATAAAAAGGAGATCCTTGTCAACCCACACTTAGTGAATGGGAAGGGGTTATGTATTTTAATTTCAGGCATAAAAGACAGGGAAACACTGCTAAAACATGACAATCAGGGTCCACACTCCACTGAGTGACATCATGCTAGGTAACATGTCATCTAAACACACCAGTTAAGAAAATGCTGCATGTATATCGTCCAGGTTTAATAAAACTAGGGATGGAGGTGGGTGCATAACTTCAGACTTCAGTGACATGGCTACCAACTTGATTTATGTATATTAAATGAGAAATGATTAAAACAGTGATATACTGGTATATAAATTCTGACAGAAGACTATTCACTGATGCATACATGTTTAAGAAAATTTGCATATGAATAGCAAATATGCCAATAGTTAAAATACATGTACTTGCCAACCAAACTCAATGCATTTTTAACAGTGAATCCATAATACTGCCCTTGAAATATGATTTTTAATCATCCCAGCATAGATCATGATGTGTCTGAATTCCATGCAAAAGTTACTCCAAGAATAATGTAAGAAAAGATGTAACACAATTACATGTTTATATGTCAAGGTCACTCACCAGTATTGTACATTTCACTTGTAGAATTTTCTCTGCTCGATTCCATTTGAATCCAAATAGTTAATTCCTTGCAAATAAATTAATGCAAACTTATAAAACACAATACGTTAGTCCTGAGAGAAATATTCATCCATGCCATGTATGCCTGACTGACTTCATTTTACCTACAACAAGATGCCCAAATCAGACATTGGGGGCTTTTACTTAGAAGCTCATATCTAGGCTTGAAAAATCATTGCTACAACCAAGAATATATACATGTGTATTGATCTTACTTTGTACTTAAGTATTACATTTTAAATGACAGGAAACTGCCGTAGGGATTATCTGTAAACATTATAATGTGACTATTAGACTTAATAGGTAAAGATGGGAATTCCAGCAAACAACTGCATTATTCTCAAAATGAGAAAGACAAGAATGCAAAAAAATGTGCCCTATATTAATTTAGAAGCATTCTTATTACCATGGCTTTGCACTACTGTACAAAGAAAACGGGGAGTGGCATGTTATATTACAGCAACAAAACCCTCCACCACAACAACTTAAATGGTTCTTTTGTCAAAAGTCAAATGCATATAAATTAAACTTGTCATCCATTGTAAGGATGAAAGACAATAAATACATTAAATGTAACTGACCCTAAAATGTTAGCCCACCTATACTATTAATGTCTGAATTTTGACTATATTTTAGAGAAATAAGATCAAGAAAGATTTTATGCATAATGATATTGCCATAAAATGACTTCAAAATGTAAATGAATGACATAATGTGGTGATATATTTATATATATGGAGTTACCTGGAAGAGGTGAGATGATGGGGCATAATGTACATTTGATTGTACATGTATGTTCCTAATTACCACAACTGCTCTTCAAAATAATAACAATTACAAACAACGTAAATTTTCTTATAGTACTTACTTACACTTCCACTAACGAAGCTACATCATAATCTAATGATTATTCCCATGTGACATAACACTGAAAAGGATCGCACAAAAACTGGTCATTAATGTACATGGTAATGAATCACTTCCATCTGTGACCTTTTTAATGTATAACCAACAAAGGAACCCATAATGAACAGTAAGTAAAGATACCCTAGGTAACAGCTTTAGAAACATAATTTTTCTTCTTTCACACCTTCCCAGTCAAGTTTTATTTGTTTCCACCTTTGAAAAACAATTGTGAGTGTAGGCACAGTTTTATGAATAACCAGACTACTTTGTCATTCGCTATGTCAGACAGACAGTCTAAAAAAACAACAGCAGGTGAATAACTACATCATGATCAAATGTGTTTGCATGATGACAAAATAAAGGGACATACAATATGTAAAGTGTGGTTCAAAACAAATTAATTCTAACCATGTAATTGAAAACCATCTGGAGTAATATAGGTTTTGTGAGGTTTTCTGCGTTTTAGACACACACAGACATCACCATGATACAGGAAATCTTTCTCAATCAAACATAAAAAATGTACTGAAAACAAAGAGCTTGAAGAATCGGGACCAATTTGTTCAATTAAGTATATGCAGCATTGAAAATCTTCCCTCTTTTGAAGTCAAAACTCCTGACCAAAGTTCGCAAATCTCAAATTTGTCCATAGATGACTTCTCCATTGTATAAAATTTCAGCATGCCTTTATTTCAGCATTTCAATGAACTTTTTTTTACATTAAGTCATTAAAGGTTTTTATATATTCATATTTGATGGTGGATTAGTATCAGTGGTATAAAATTTAAAGGCCCTCATGCTATATTTTTCATCAAATCTGCTCAAACTCTGTTGAGAGGATTTATGATTTAGTCACTAAAAGGTTTCTTTACTTTTAGCTACAGCTGAAATATTTTATAGTGAATTAGCATTATTGTCTAAAGTTGAAAAGCCATTATTTCCATGGTGCTATCTGTCAAATTTGGTAACAATTCTCTTGAGTGGTTTTTGAGACAAAATCAGTTTAAGGTTTTACTATTTTTAGTAATGGCAGCCATATCTGAAAGTGGATCAACATCATTCATAAAAAAATATTAAGAGTCATTTATGCCAGGGTACTTTCAATTAATTTTGTCAAATTCTGCATGACAGTTTTTGAGAAGTTGTTTAAATGTTTAAATGTTTGTCTTTTTTAAGCAATGGTAAAATATAGTGGATTGGCATCATTGGTATAAATCTGAGAAGGTCTTTCTGCCAGAGTGCTTTCATGTGAAATTACTAAAATTTTGTTAAGTGGCTTTTGAGAAGAACTTGGTTAAAGGTTTTTATTTGTAGCAACATTCATCATATTTACTAGGAGATTAGTCTTATTTCTGAAAACTGTAAAGGCCTTAATACCAGAATCCTCTTCACCAAATTTGGTTTAATCTGGTCAATGTTTTTTCAAAGAAGTTTGATATAAAAATGTTGAAATAAGCATTATACATTTGCTATATAATCCATCATTCCTATGCAGCTAACTTGAAACATTGCACATTTATTTTTGATAGCTTAGTTTCCAAGCCTTGGATTATTTTTCCCCAGAAATTATCATTCTGTTATTAATGGCAACAGTGAGACACCACTATAACATGTCTCATTACAACACTTATTTGGATATATCACAGTTGTAGTGTGGCTCCCAATAGTTTACATTAATTTCACCAATTTCTTAAGGTGTTACAAAGTTCTAGTGCCAAATAAATAAGAGTTTGATAATAATTTTGCAGATGTGTTGTATATTCTTGCAGAAAAAAATTGCTTCTTTATTATACATGAGCTCTTCAGAAAGCTCATAATTGTTAATCTAATTATTACTGAACCGTTAACAATAAAACCATTAAGTGTTATTTATTTCAATGCATCCTGTGTACATTCTTAGCTTAATCCATGGTAAACAAGAGCAACAAGATGCTTCCTCAGTCATCATTGCACATTTTATCAAACGAATTGTCATCAACACTTTTGGTCATTGCCATCTAGATGTATCCCCCACCCCTCTTTATCTTACCTCAATTAACTCCAGAAATATAAATATGTTCCCACATTGTCTTTCATGCAAGTTTTGAAGTTATCATATGCTATACTGCTATCCTTTTTAGTTTCTTAAAAGTATCCAGATATGCGTATAACAGCTTCAAATCACTAAGATGTACACAGGCCACATTTCATTATAATGCTAAGGTTACATGTATTGTTGTTGAACACTGGCTGGAGTATAACCATTCAAGTTGTTGGGATGGAAAGATTTGCTGTTATAATGAAAATACTACTCCCTGTTTTAGCTCTGCAGTAGTTCAAAGTCATAGTTGTTAACATTAGTTTCAATCAATATAGATTTTTTATTCTTTTCCCCGTCTTTTCAAGAATAACTCTACTATTATTTTAGGGATCACTCTTTATCAATGAAACTAAATGGTTACTCCCAAACACGGTTGAGAAAGTTTCACATCTGTTCAGTTATTCATCATTATGACATCAATATTTGTGTACAAATCTGAAGCTATTTTTCAATCCTAAATACAAATTTAATTGTTCATGTCATGTACATAACAAGGTTAATACTGTACCCTGTACAAATTAAGTTGTTGGGATGGAGAGACTTACTGTTATAATGAAAACTACTTCCTGTTTTAGATCTGCAGTAGTGCAAAGTCATAACTGTTAACATTAGTTTCAATCAATATAGGTTTTTTTTATTTTTTTCCTGTCTTTTCAAGAATGACTGAGCTATTATTTTAAGTATTTTAAGTACTATTTTTAAGTATTTTTAAAGCCTAAACACAAGTTCCTTTTTAAACACTCCAAGGTCTGATTCACCCATTTTATTGTCTGTCACAATCAAGTTTCTTTGAACAAGTCTAGCATTTATGAATGTTTCCGAAAATATTGTTTCACAAGTTAGTGTGAGTGTGTTAGCAAGGATTAACTTTCTGGACTTAAACAGAATTTAGCTGAGAAAGTCTATAAATTATACCTCTTTGTGTATATTTGTAATGAAATTGCAATTATGGATACAATGAGAACAGTCATGGAATACACCTACTGTACAATGAGTACAGTCATGGAATACACCTACTCTACAATGAGAACAGTCATGGAATACACCTACTGTACAATGAGTACAGTCATGGAATACACCTACTCTACAATGAGAACAGTCATGGAATACACCTACTCTACAATGAGTACAGTCATGGAATACGCCTACTGTACAATGAGAACAGTCAGGGAATAACACCTACTCTACAATGAGTACAGTCATGGAATACACCTACTCTACAATGAGAACAGTCATGGAATACACCTACTCTACAATGAGTACAGTCATGGAATACACCTACGCTACAATGAGAACAGTCAGGGAATATGCCTACTCTACAATGAAAACAGTCATGGAATACACCTACTCAACAAGGAAAACATTCAGGGAATAAACCTTCTCCACAATGAGAACAGTCTGAGAATACACATACTCTACAATGAGAAAAGCCAAGGAAGGAATACACCTACTCTACATTGAGAACAGACAGGGAATAAACCTACTCTACAATGAGAACAGTCAGGGAATACACCTACTCTACAACGAGAACAGTCAGGGAATACACCTACTCTGCAATGAGAACAGTCATACTCTACAATGAGAACAGTCAAGGAATACGCCTACTCTACAATGAGAACAGTCTTGGAATACACCTACTCTACAATGAGAACAGTCATGGAATACACCTACTCTACAATGAGTACAGTCATGGAATACGCCTACTGTACAATGAGAACAGTCAGGGAATAACACCTACTCTACAATGAGTACAGTCATGGAATATACCTACTCTACAATGAGAACAGTCAGGGAATAAACCTACTCTACAATGAGTACAGTCATGGAATACACCTACTCTACAATGAGAACAGTCAGGGAATACACCTACTCTACAATGAGAACAGTCAGGGAATAACACCTACTCTACAATGAGTACAGTCATGGAATACACCTACTCTACAATGAGAACAGTCAGGGAATAAACCTACTCTACAATGAGTACAGTCATGGAATAACACCTACTCTACAATGAGAACAGTCAGGGAATAAACCTACTCTACAATGAGTACAGTCATGGAATACACCTACTCTACAATGAGAACAGTCAGGGAATACACCTACTCTACAATGAGAACAGTCAGGGAATAACACCTACTGTGCAATGAGAACAGTCAGGGAATAAATCTACTCTACAATGAGAACAGTCAAGGAATACGCCTAATATGCAATGAGAACAGTCAGGAAATACACCAACTCTACAATGAGAATAGTTGGGAATACACCTACTCTATTTATACTATTCAGTTGTCAGTTCATTTTACACAAGTATATGTATCTACCATGCATGGTTCTCTGCCAAAAAAATACATCTATTTAATATGTAACCACCAGTTTAAATATTTCTTGTTTATAATGCATTAATTATAATTTGGCAATATTTTCTTCAGTTAATGACTTCTGTGAATATTGTATGAAACATTACAAAGCATGATAGCACTTTATGGTCACTGACCAATGTGCAATAGCACATTATGGACACTGACCAATGTGCAAAAGCACTCTGTGGACACTGACCAATATGCAAAAGCGCTTTATGGACACTGACCAATGTGCAATAGCACTTTATGGACCCTGATCAAGTGCAAAATCACTTTATGAACACTGACCAATGTGCAACAGCACTTTATGGACCCTGATCAATGTGCAATTGCACTTTGGTGGCGCTCTACAGTTTCGTATTTTGCATAGGGTTAGAATTTTAAGGAAAAAGAATTTCCCCAGGTTTCCTCACTGGTTATACTGGGCATTTAAAAAAGATATCTTAGGTATTGTTCAAAGAACATTTAATTCCCTTTCTTTTGGTGTATGATTGATGGGTGTAATATGGATTATAGAGTATACAGCTTGGCCTTACTCCAGATGTGCACCTTTCAAAAAAGTGCTAGCTCCACCTGGTCATTTTCACTTCCTGAACTTCAGAGGTAAATTGTCAAAATAGAGAGAATAACTTTTTTTTTACGTTTTATGTATTTGATAATTCATTCATTGCACTTTCAGAAGCTGGTATCGTCTAGTCTGGCAAAATTCATTTTCCCTATTTTAATAGCTGCTAAGGATAATGTACTTTAGACAAATTCAGGCTGATTTTTGGAGCACAAGGGAGCAGTCATTTTAGTTATCAGTGTGCTAAGATCATTTACAATTTCCAAAAGTACAATATCCAAAGAAATGTCAGCCACATTACATCAAAGTAGCATAGAGGTATGCCAACATTCTCTCCACTGTGCATGCTTTAAATGCTAACAACTTCACCTTACATACGTCACTCTCTCAAAAGTACATAATTACTGGTGAGTGCCACTTTTATGGACCCTGACCAATGTGCAATAGCACATTATGGACCCTGACCAATGTGCAAGCACTTTATGAACCCTGACCAATGTGCTATAGCACTTTATGGACCCTGACCAATGTGCAATAGCACATTATGGACCCTGACCAATGTGCAATAGCACTTTATGAACCCTGACCAATGTGCAAAAGAACTTTATGGACCTTGACCTATGTGCTATAGCACTTTATGGACCCTGACCAATGTGCAAAAGAACTTTATGGACACTGACCAATGTGCAATAGCACTTTATGGATCCTGACCAATGTGCAAAAGCACTTTATGGACCCTGACCAATGTGCAATAGCACATTATGGACACTGACCACTGTGCAATAGCACTTTATGGACCCTGACCAATGTGCAATAGCACATTATGGTCACTGACCAATGTGCAATTGCACTTTATGGACCCTGACCAATGTGCAAAAGCACTTTATGGACCCTGACCAATGTGCAATAGCACTTTATGGACCTTGACCTATGTGCTATAGCACTTTATGGACCCTGACCAATGTGCAAAAGCACTTTATGGACACTGACCAATGTGCAATAGCACTTTATGGACCCTGACCAATGTGCAATAGCACATTATGGACCATGACCAATGTGCAATAGCACTTTATGGATACTGACCAATGTGCAATAGCACTTTATGGATCGTGACCAATGTGCAAAAGCACTTTATGGACCCTGACCTATGTGCTATAGCACTTTATAGACTCTGACCAATGTGCTGCACCACTTTATGGACCCTGACCCATGCAATAGCACTTTATGGCTCTTGACCTATGTGCTATAACACTTTATGGACCCTGACCAATGTGCAATAGCACTTTATGGACCATAGTGAACTTTTCCAAGTGCACTATGTAGCATATGCACTGGACTAATTTTCAAAGGTCTAAAACATATAAAAATGCAACATGAACTCTTTAACTCATTAACTCCTGGAGGTTTTTGTCATTTTCGTCTGAAATGCGAGTAGGAAACACATTTTGGGGGCTATTTCTAAATACATCCTAATACATTGACTTCCACGAGATTTCCAGTTAACCTGATGCCTAGTTGTGTTAGAAACATCTTTTTTCACTGGCTATTTCGCTCGCACATGAACAGAAGGGTAAAAATTGTTCTTATTTTCATATCGAGACCAGTCTTTATTCCAAATGCCCATCTTATCCTACTTTTTGCAAAGGTTTGCCTGTCTGTGTGCAGTTCAGACTGGTCTGCCTTAGATCTGAGGCCAAAAAGTATAAAATCCGGACACAAAATCACATTCCAACCACAGGCAAATTTGGGGTGGAAAAAAATCGGATCCAAAACATTACGTTTTTCCCTCTGTATTTTGTAGTGCAACTAGAACATCTAGATTATTTGGTATCATTGTACAGCTACATCTGTCTACCTTTCTATAATACCACCCACTTTAGTCTATCATACATGACCTTGATGCTACAGAGCTCAGAAGTAGGCTACTACCTCCTGACGCATAAACATAGCGCCAGGGGTTAATGAGTTAACAAGGATTTTGGAAATTTTTTACAAATTGTCAAGGAATAGCTAAATTTGCAATTTATGTGCGATGTCAATGAACAAGTGATTAAATACGCAAGGAATATTCAAATTTTGTGATGTCATCAAAATGCACCCATTAAACAGTAGTGTTTTTAAATGCCTACAATTTACATCATCAGTGATGTGGGCATGTCAGCAATTACTGTATTCTAAAAGTAACAGGATAGTGATCCCTCGTCTTAATTGCTTTTAGTAGCATTTATCACTACAAGTCAGGAGTCAGTTTAAATCACTTGATGTGGATAGCATTTAACACTACAAGTCAAGAGTCAGTTTATGTCATTTGATGTGGATAGCATTTAACACTACAAGTCAAGAGTCAGTTTATGTCATTTGATGTGGATAGCATTTAACACTACAAGTCAGGAATCAGTTTATGTCATTTGATATAGTCAGGAGTCAGTTTATGTCATCTGATGTGGACAGCATTTAACACTACAAGTCAGGAGTCAGTTTATGTCATTTGATGTGGGCAGCATTTAACACTACAAGTCAGGAGTCAGGTTATGTCATTTGATGTGGGCAGCATTTAACACTACAAGTCAGGAGTCAGGTTATGTCATTTGATGTGGGCAGCATTTAACACTACAAGTCAGGAGTCAGGTTATGTCATTTGATGTTGACAGCATTTAACACTACAAGTCTGGAGTCAGGTTATGTCATTTGATGTGGACAGCATTTAACACTACAAGTCAGGAGTCAATTTATGTTATTTGATGTGGACAGCATTTAACACTACAAGTCAGGAGTAAATTTATGTCATTTGATGTGGACAGCATTTAACACTACAAGTCAGGAGTCAGGTTATGTCATTTGATGTGGACAGCATTTAACACTACAAGTCAGGAGTCAGTTATGCATTTATCACTACAAGTCAGGAGTCAATTTATGTCATCTGATGTAAATAGCATTTAACACTACAAGTCAGGAGTTAATTTATGTCATCTGATGTAGATAGCATTTAACACTACAAGTCAGGAGTCAATTTATGTCATCTGATGTGGATAGCATTTAACACTACAAGTCAGGAGTCAGTTTATGTCATTTGATGTGGACAGCATTTAACACTACAAGTCAGGAGTCAATTTATGTCATTTGATCTGGAAAGCATTTATCACTACAAGTCAGGAGTCAATTTATGTCATTTGACATGGACAGCATTTAACACTACAAGTCAGGAGTCAGTTTATGTCATTTGATGTGGATAGCATTTAACACTACAAGTCAGGAGTCAGTTTATGTCATTTGATGTGGATAGCATTTAACACTACAAGTCAGGAGTCAGTTTATGTCATTTGATGTGGATAGCATTTAATACTACAAGTCAGGAGTCAGGTTATGTCATTTGATGTGGATAGCATTTAACACTACAAGTCAGGAGTCAGTTTATGTCATTTGATGTGGATAGCATTTAACACTACAAGTCAGGAGTCAGTTTATGTCATTTGATGTTGACAGCATTTAACACTACAAGTCAGGAGTCAGTTTATGTCATCTGATGTGGATAGCATTTAACACTACAAGTCAGGAGTCAATTTATGTCATTTGATGTGGACAGCATTTATAACTACAAGTCAGAAGTCAATTTATATCACCTGATGATGATAGCATTTATCACCACAAACCTGTAGTTATTTGATGAGGTTCAAACAGATTTATGACAGATATGCTGATTCCTGTGTTCCAACAGTTTTGTTTGCTACACCAAGTTTATTTAAAAGTTTGATCACGCATTCAGTTGAAAGGTGTTGCTGAATTGATTCTGTAACCCACTAGGTTATAGTTAGAAATTACTTGTCACCATCAACCAGATATGCTCAAAGATACTATGTATTCAGAAGCAACTTGAAGGCAAAAATATGATATGTATTGAAATTGTCATACAGGTGACATAATCATTAGAAAAAGCACAATCTTGGAAAACAAGTGTGCCATGCACTAGACAGAAAACTGCTCAAGTATTTAAATGCACACAAATTCAACCATTGATCTGTTAAATGTAATATTAGGATAACTTTAATTTTTATGTGTGTTTCTTTTTTAGCTTTCTCATTACCAAAAGGTGATATCAACAGCTCAATGACTCATCAATCCACTCTGTTTGATCTCTTTTTAATGAAACTTTAACATTCTTGCCAGTGATGTAAGTTACAATAATTACTCTTACTTGCTTGTCAGCAATAATATTTTCCGACTTTCACGCTAAGTCTTCAAACTTAAGTACTTTTAGTACTTTGATTTCATACTTTCTAGAAACAATGACCACAAAAACTGGAAAGCATCATTAAGACACTGTTATACTTGCAAACAAAAATCAAAAGGTCTTCATGAAAATATTGCAACCTAGATAAATAATATGCATGTACATCCATCAAATACACAATTTCTGTTTAGTAACCATGGCATCATTTCCTATCCACTTAGAGCTGTTAGTAATCCTCCTAAAATTATCTGTAAACATGAAAAAGTCTTTTCTGTCTTAATTTCATTCATCCCTTGGCAATGCCATATATACTCACTTATAAGTCAAGTAAAATTGCAAACAACAAAGATCCTGATCTGCTGTATCATCATGCACCTGCAGATTAAGATCAATGTTGTTTCTTCTACTGATTACATATTAGGCAATGAAGGAGCCACAAATGTTGTTCAAGACTGAAATTATCAGGCATTTGCACTCATTTGACTTCTGACCTCAAAGTTTGCCCTTATTAACACTAAGAGTGGCATCTGTCCCTGCCATTAATGGTTCTCAAATGTGGATTAGATCAAGCACTGATGTCAACTTCTACTTAAAAATGCTATCAGATGTATTTTTTGAAACTTGAGGCTGGCTGACCATACTGAAAATGAGCAAATCCCAAAGATTTTATGTCAAAAACATGGTGAGTTTATTGGTTTGGTTCTGGTTTTGTGGGCTTTAATGCCATTTTTCAGTACATGACAGGCAATACACTGCAGCCAGTATATTTGGACAAAGAAGAACCCAGGATGAACTACTAACCCAACAGCAGCTACTATCAAGCTTTCTCACATACCCATAATGGTCAAGTCAGGGCGCAAATCCACATTGACAAAGATGAGATGCATACAATATGTAAAGGCGAGTGTATTGACCATTCAGCCACCTGAATTTCACTGAATCCACAGGAACCTTATGAGACTTAACATATAATATACTAGAAATTGAATACAGTTCTACCTGACTATAATGCTGTCAAAAGGAAGTCATAAAAGTGTGCAGCAATACAGGTGAGGTCACATTAAACAGGGGTAAATAATTCATATTATTACTTTTAAATAATTTAAAGCAATCCATGATCATGTCCACCTTCATGAATGGGACAATGTTATATGCATGATTGTCTTATACAGTGGTTTGTGCGACAAAATTCTATGTAGGGTTGCCTTATAGAGTGGTCTCTGTGACAACGTTATATACAAGGTTGCCTTGTATAGTGGTCTGTGAGACAATGTTGTATACAAGGTTGCCTTACACACTGGTCTGTTATATGCAAGGCTGACTTGTACAGTGGTCTCTTATACAGAGTATCACTGTTGTGTAATGCAAATGACTCTATGGCTATACCCACCTTATAAATGGGGCAGCATTGTATAGAGTTGCTGAATAGTAAGTAATTACTGTAATAAGTTTGTACACAGTGGATCATCACCATAACCCCCTCAGAATACTGCTGCCTCTCTTAAAACAAAGTTATGGTCATGGATCATATTAAATTGACTGAAAAATGTTTCGTCATTGCTAATAATTTAGTTCAATTGATTTTAGTTTGTGGTTCACGAACACCAATAACGACGTGATTTCACAGCATTAGATACACCTTTTTAATGCTTAAATTCACTATCAGGACACAGTCTTGTTGGAAATTACCTCAGCATAAGTTTCCCTTACAAACAAGCAGTGTTACATAGTTTCATATGGATCACTTCATGGCTTTCTAAAATGGGGACATAAAGTAATTACAGTAATTAGTGGAGATCAAGTACTCCTTCAAACTAATATGCTGTACTTGATGCACTCAGCTACAGTACTGTATACTTATAAGCTTCAGTATAACAATATCCACTGACTCAGTCAAACAAATTCCATGTCATGAAAACAAAAATGAGAGCAATGACGGTTCAGTTACTTTCCACTCAACACAGCTCATTTTGCATCACCTAATGGAGATGCTAGCCTGCTGGAATGATGTGGGTGTACTAGTGCAAGTTGTGGTACTAAACCACTTGCCAGACTCACACTGGAACCTGAGCCAATCTGTGGTTCAAAGAAAGTGTTTGCATCATAGGAGAATACTTTTACACTCAAAACATGTCATTTTTTCACCATTGTGAAACAGATGAAAAATGTTTATGCCAGTGGCAATTAGTACATGGAGATATTAAAATGTAACTTCTACCACATTCTCACACAAAATATTTTTTTTTTAAAAATGAAAAATATTTTCTCATGGATTACAACTGTTGGTAATCATCATTATCACTCTGATGTATCAAGTACAGAATGCAATATTTCTCTACTAGGCCTAATTGAAACAGATCTACACATTTTTAAAGTTCTGGGATGGCCTTATCACTGGGAGAACTTTCTTCAACAAAACAGTTGCCAAAATATTACCAGAGAAAAAGAGATGACTTATCACTGGGAAAACTTTCTTCAATAAACAGCTGTCAAAAATTTTGCCAAAGACAAAAGAACAAAAACAGGGATGGCCTTTTCATTAGAGAATTTTCAATCTTATGCAAATTATTCAGAAAAATCCAAATACTTTTTTTAACAAGAAAACTGGTTGTCGAGATGATTTATTTTTTTAAATTAACTGGAAATTTCAATTTTCAAGATCTATATAACTGATCACAATCTGGGCTTGTTACTTTACAGAACAACACTCTGAACTTTATGTCATTCCAAGGCAAGTGGGTACAATATAAGGCAGAAGGACATTACAATAACTGATCTGGGCTGATCAGGTGGTGGGAATCAAACCAGCACCATTCTAGTCATGAGTCCAACCCCTTAAACACTGAGCCACCACGGCTTCCCTAACAATGCAGATAATCACTGTATGGATAATCTGTTTTTTCAAACTTCTCTATATATATGCAAAGTACAGAAAACAACGACCCCCAGGGTATGCTGATACCAAAGTAAAATCAGATCATCTCATGGTGATAAGGTAAGCAAGAGACTGTATAAAAGAAAGAAAAACAACATAAATAAATTTTAATACGATATTTAACTGCATTTTTACCTAATGGATCAGCTGTGGTTCAGGATAAATGTAAACCTGATTTTATGAAGGTTTACATCCTCCCCTTTCTTTTAAAAGAATACAAGAAGTGGCATAACAATAGATTACAGGAATTGTGAAAACTTAAGAAGAACAAAAAAGAAATAAACATATTTCCTACAGATATTTTGGGGGTATTCTTGATCTCTGCATACCATGTTTGACAGCTAACCCTTGGGGTTTGGACATTAATCCACCCTATAACAATATTAAAGAAACAACAAAAACATGTATGTGATGGGGGTTTTCTTTAATGTTGTGAACTTTCAAATCTTGAAAATTCACACAAAATACCACTGCTAAAAAATATCAATGATTTGTGTCACTATTCAAAATGATAACTGTGTCATGCATTCTGCAAACAATTTTGAAAGGTGTGAGTGCTTGGATACAAAAAAGCTTTATTATATCATTCTTTATACAAGAACTAATGAATAAGTAAATGTACCAGCAATGTAACTATTACCAAATTGTCCACTCTCACAACTTAAATGTTTCAAATAATATACAAGTTAATTACTGATTCACTTTGTTTCACATAGACAAACATGGAAGAAACTGGATCATCAATGCTCACTGATTAGCAAATGACATAACAAAAAAGAACACGGCACCTGACTCTAACACAGCATCAATCATTAACGATTCCAATTAACAGTTTAAATAAGGGACCTTTTGTCTGGAGCATTAATACTAAACTTCCAGACTTCACATTCATACTTGATTTTTTATGGGGCCCCAAGTGGCCAAGTGGTCTAAAGCGCTCACTGTTACGGATCATTGCCATCTCACCTCTGTCTGCGGGTTTGAGTCCCGGGCTTAGCCAATGTGGGCACATGAGAAAGCTTGCCAGTAGTTCTCATTGGTCAGTGGTTCTTTCCAGGGTTTTCCTGGGTTCTTCCTCCACCATTTATACTGGCCACCATGTATAGCCTATCTTGTGCTGAAAAATGGCGTTAAACCCTATAACAACAACCTGATTTTTTTCCCCCTTTTGGTATGCAAGCTACACAAAAATACAAAGCTAACAAATGAAAAAGTTGAATTCCACCAGCATCATGCAATTATCACTATTTTCTGTGGTTACTAATATATGATTATTCCTAAATCCATTTAGAGAATAAATAGTCCTTTATCATTTATACATTTATCTCATATTATCAACTGTAAATACAGTAGATGTAAAAGAAGAGCTCAAAAAATAGGATATATATGGCAAAACAGACCTATACAGCAGCTATCTTGAACAAAACCAGCTTCACAGAAGACTTATAATGTTTTCACCTTCCTTATTTGTGGGTTTTCAAAAACAATCTGTTTTCATGATGATGTTGACAGTGTAAATTTATTGCAAGTTATTGAAAACAAAATGTAAGTGAATGGAATTTTCACATTAGGCTTGAGACTGGCCTTTGGTCAAGCCTCCCACCCCACCCATGCCAGTATTGGCCAATGGTACAAGATGCAGGCTAACACAAACAGTTACTCTGCACATGTAAAAACACAACTCAAATCTTAACTTGATTGTTTATCTGACGGGCATTTGAAGGTATATCAACACAGGAAAGGTTATACAGTACTAAGGCATAGGGAGAACTGTGCCTTGCTCACAGACACATGATGGCAGCTAAACTGGGCTGTTCTGAAAATGATTTGACCTTTAGCAATTAAACTCCATCACACTAACAACTGAGCAAACGCCACTTCCTAAATTAAATCAAATCCTTAGCTGTCAAAAACTACAAACAACTAGCAAACCAGATTGTTTAAAAGCTGTACAAAATATTCAATTCCAAGTTATCCATAAAATGCATTGTCTCACCTGCTGAGCCTTGTACTGTAATACATGACTGCTAAAACTAAGTCCTGTAAACTTCAACATCAAATATGAATAATGACAACATTGATGTAATCACTGCAGTAGGAGTGTCACCTGTGTCTTATATTTGCTTTTGCAGGTGAGAAAAAAAATAATAAATTGGAATAAAGGATACTGGAAAAATTGTTTTACGTAATTGTGGAGGGAGGGCATAATATTTCCTAAGTTTTATTATTACACCTAAAAATCAGCCATCAAAATGTTATAATTCACTCCTATTCTCATTCCCAGGAAAAATGTCACAATTTATATGCTTTTTCCTGGAGACCTGAATGATACAGAACATTTCTGCCATTTGCTAAAGAGCTGCAACAAAACCTAAACAGGAAATCATGTTTTCTTCAAGTTCAATCTTGTGGCTATTGTGTCAGATGTAAAGATTGAAAAGTGTGATCAGGTGTGATTCAACCAGTTCTGGAATGGTTATTTTCACTGCAGATCATTGTAATTTCATTCAAATGCATTTGTTTTCTTAAGAAAATTCAAAATAGCATATCTGAAGTTCCAAAATATTATGCTTTCATTAATCCAAGCCAAACTGCAGTGGAACAAACTAAAAGTTGAACCATTTTGCTAGGTGATATAAAGTACTGATACCATTCCAATGTATGCTTCAATTTACAGATGCAGTTTCTGCTAAGTACCAAACAGTACTTCAAGGGTGCAGGGCCCTCAGACAAGTCCCCTTGTAAACTTGCAATTACCAATAATGTTATTCTCTGTCAAATAAAAAAACACGGTTCTAAACTCTTACAGTCCTTAATAGTCAGAGGAATGAAATTTAAAAATTTTAATTTTAATTCCTCCATGCAAAATTAGAAATACATGATTAGTAAACAAAACGAATAAGGGAAGTTAGCATATAATTCAGTTTTGTTTTGAATAAAAACAATTGAAAATTTTAAATACACTTTAAAAGTGCTTTCAAACCACTTATGCTCGGGATGGATACTTAAAAATCAAGCCTAAATACATGCATTATTTCCTATCATGAATCATATCATAAGAGTTAAACTTATCCAGATGTTACACATAAAAGCAATCACTTAGCACTACCATACTCAACAATCCCTAAAAATCTACAGTTCTTCACCCCTACCCATGAGTCATGTGAGTAGGAGAGACTGGGATGGCTAAGGAGTGGGTCAGCTTGCAGATTCATTTTTTATGTTATAATATGACCACTTCTGCTGCACATAATTGTTCAGCTTGCTTAAAACTTTAAAGGTGCGTACAGTACAGAATGACCTGCTCTTGTTATAACCCTCTCTAGACAGGTCACCCCCAATACTAGGACAACTCAAATTTGCCTTCATTAAAGTGGCACATTTACATATATTTCTCCTACGATATTACCATGCTTAATGTTGAGACAACCACCATCCCAACTTTTATCAATAGGAGCCAATGTCTGGGCAAGAAAATCATGTGCAATAATATGAGTCTTGAAAGACCATGGTTTATTCTTAGAAGGGTGTGGTCTCTCAAGACAGGTTTCACAAAAGTCATAGGCACAGTCATAAAGTATGTAGCAGCAATGGTGTTCCAGGTGGAGATAGTGGCAGATACATCAGAAATACAACAGCAAGTGGAAGTGGTAGTAGTAGTTGTTGCAGTAGCAGTAGTGGTGTTGGTGATGACATGGTATTGTAACAGAAATGAAGTAGGAGTAGTTGAAATAATGGCAACTGCAATAGTAGAAATGGTGGCGATAGTGTTTATATGAAATCAGAAATAGAACTGCAAATAATAGTAGTAGCAGCAGCAGCAGTAGAGAGGGTGCTATGTATGTATGTATGTATGTATATATGTATGTATGTCTGTATGTACACAGAAACTTTAGGAAGATAAACCCATCTAAATAAATGCAAACGTAAAGTATAACAAGACAGAATATAAAGATAAATATGATAAAACTCTGTAAAAGGTATGTAAAATAAAACACACAAAATCCTTAAAACATATGGTGGGAATACTCAACACAACTGTCTTAATATCTAAAAATAGGCAGGAAAGATCAGAGGAAGCTTACACTACATTAGTAGTAATAGTAGTAGTAGTCATAGTAGTAGTAGTAGCAGTAGTAGTAGTAGTAGTAGTAGTAGTAGTACTGGCAGTAGTAGTAGTAGTAGTAGTAGTAGTACTGGTAGTAGTAGTAGTAGTAGTAGTAATAGTAGTAGTAGTCATAGTAGTAGTAGTAGTAGTACTGGTGGTAGTAGTAGTAGTAGTAGTAGTAGTAGTAGTAGTGTAGTACTGGTAGTAGTAGTAGTAGTAGTAGTACTGGTAGTAGTAGTAGTAGTAGTACTGGTAGTAGTAGTAGTAGTAGTAGTAGTAGTACTGGTAGTAGTAGTAGTAGTAGTAGTAGTAGTAGTAGTAGTACTGGTAGTAGTAGTAGTAGTACTGGTAGTAGTAGTAGTAGTAGTAGTAGTACTGGTAGTAGTAGTAGTAATGGTAGTAGTAGTACTAGTAGTAGTAGTAGTAGTAGTAGCACTGGTAGTAGTAGTAGTACTGGTAGTAGTAGTAGTAGTAGTAGTACTGGTAGTAGTATTAGTAACAGTAGTAGTAGTACTGGTAGTAGTAGTAGCAGTAATAGTAGTAGCAGTAGTAGTAGTGGTGGTAGAAGATAAATGTAGGTTTAGTAATATGGGTGTAAGAGTAATGATGTAATCATCTTCCTTAGTCATGCTAAATTGAAGTGGAAAAGATAAGCTCCACAGAGCTAAAAACATTGGCTAGGGCTGATGAGGTGTAATGGTAGTTATGATCAATCAACATAGCATCATATGGTTACAATGCTGTATCATGGTGTTAGCTAACAAGTCACTCCTACAATCAGTAAATCATCACCACTTGCAATGCTCCACTGAACAAATTACCCCAAAAGCTGAAAATGTGTCACTGATTAATTCCACCACCCACTGACAACACTGCATCCAGTCAATGAATGGCTACTGGAGGCTCAGGCAAGGTATACAAGATTTCAGAACCAACCATTTATTGTTTTTGGGGGGGGGGGAGGGGGGCTAGGATTTTGTTTGAAAAAAATAATTCCCAACCCCCAAAAATGCTTAAAATAAAATAATACTGCTCTGATCTGTAGGGGGAAAAATCATTAATTATATCAATTATATCAATCATTTTAGCTAAAAAGAATAAATTATCTTGAGATAAAATAAACGAAATATGGTTTTAACAAAAATCCCACGTTTCCACCAAGCCACCATCACCACACTTAGAAAGTTGTTATCTGATACAGAACATTACTTTTTTAATGTTGGCATATTATAGAATGATGATACAAACTCAGAAGCAATCAGATTTTCAAAACTTAAAAACTCATTGTTTTTAAATCAGCTTCTGGTGCTATCACAATTTTCTGACCCCTAACATCTGGCTTCTCTGCCATAACCTCACCAAAAAACCCTCTATTCCAAATCAAAATAAAAAATATTCTGTACAATCCTAATGCTGCATTTGTTTATCTAGAGTAATATGGAGTAAAATGTATTACTTGATATGTCGAATAACGTTTTATGACAGAGGGCCAGATCTACCCAGCAGGATTACCAGCCTTTGAGCAACATTAGTGTAACAGCCATTATAACTACTACATTACTTGCCAATATTGTTGGCTCACGTGTGTGTGTCTGTGTCTGTGCCTGCGTCTGTATGTGTATGTGTGTGTGATTTGGATTTTTTTAATGAAGTTTTAACAATTTTAGTCATATTGCTACGATGTCTGCATTGTGTCAGTTTATAGGGATGTATAGCACTGGGACATCATGCCTCAGACATGTAGCATCATGTCCCACCCAGTCACCTTATCCTGTCACTGGGCCCAACCAGTCCTAACACTAACCTCTTAATGCTGACCACCAAGCGATGCAGCTGCTAGCACCATTTTTATATGTTTTTAGTATGACTTGGCCAGGGTTCGAACCTGTGACTTCCTGTATCTAAGGCAGATGCTCTAACCACTTAAGCCACTGGAGTGGTAATGAATGCTTGCACAACCCAATCACTTGTACAGATAGATGTTAAGCCTGTTGATGGTGACCTACCACAACAGTGTCTCCAGCCATTCTTCATATATTTGTATTGGTCAGAAAGGGCCTCAAGCCTTCAGACAAACTGTTTTAAACAAAATCATTTGTAGTAACTTTAATTTATTCTTGTTCATATGTTGATTGCCATTTTCAAAACCTCACTCTTTGCCATATATAAATAATGACCATGTATACTGTATACATGCTTGTAAGTCATGTCAAACTGCAAGCAACACAGACCCTGATCTGCCATCAAATAATGCACTGTCATATCAAGGTCTATGTTGTTTGTTCTACTGATTACTCTTAACAAAGTGCATAAAGCCAGATCTACTGATGTATTATGCAATGGCAGATCTGGGTCTGTGCAGTTTGTAGTTGGAGTTGTCTTGTAAGTTAGTACATGTATATACAATGGAATATTAACATTTTCTGTGTTCCATAGTATATCCTTATCTTATGTATGGAATGTTGTTATTTAATATGTATTTAGTATACGAAATTGTAGTTCATATGAACCTGAATAGAATATGAACCTGCAGGAACAGCCAGTTAACAATATCAATATTCTGGCCTGTGGTCTGATGAAACAACCTATAAATTACCTCTAGTCAGCACACTGACCATTCAGTTGAAATTCAAACCATATGAATCAACAACAAACAAATAGTTTTTTAACTTTGTACAGGAATGATATTAATGGCAACAGCACCTAATAAGTTTTGGTCTATTACTATACATATGAAATTAAACCTGACTCTAAGGTGACCATAAAAACTTTGCTGTATATCCTTATTTGTCTGTTTTCCCAAAGAAAAAAAATATGAAAATCGTTTTTAATTACAACATGTTGCAATACACAATCTTCTTGCAGCATTTTAACATAATTTATTCCCAAACCTAACATAATATAGCTTCTTTCCATTCCAATTCTGAGGTCAATCTTACAGATCATGCCTTGAATGTACGTTGATACATATAACTGCCATTAATAAAGAAGTTATTAATGAGATAACTAATTTTTCATTCATAACCTCTCTGCCAATCCTACAGTCATTCCAACTGTAGATATAACCAAGGCAGTCCTAACAGATTATGATTTCCTTTTGGGCACTGAAATTTCCAGCAAACAAAATTTGTGATTTTTCTGTAAATGACTATGCTGACATGCATCTGAGGCATGTACATTTTTCACACAAATAACCATGGAAGTTCTGCATTAGTTTATTTCCAGAAATATCAATGCTTCCAGACAAATTTTGGCATCAGAAGCCGGAATTAAACAAAATGGCAAGCTTTTAAAGTACATTGTTTAAGATTATGTAAAAATACACACTTTTAAATTATTTGTCTGTATATATATTTTCAACTCTGATAAAAAAATCCATACAGTGCAGAAATGACATACATGTAGTCAGCCTGTGACATGTATATAAAGCCATCATTTAGTTTGACTTCCTTGACATTCATTGATCAATATTCTACTTGGTCTCAAATCATATATGGTAAAACCTAAGTTAAAAGACCACTCTTACAGGAGACCATTTGTCATCTAATACTGTCTGCCATCTAATACCAGAGTATTGATCTATGAATCTATTCTCTTTTGTAAGGTGATGACCTATATTAAAAGAACACCTGTCTTGAGAGACATTATTTTGTTCCAGAATGCAATGGTACTATATATTATTTTGTCAATGGTACTATATATTATTTTGTTCCAGAATGCAATGGTACTATATATTATTTTGTTCCAGAATGCAATGGTATTATATATTATTTTGTTCCAGAATGCATTGGTACTGTATATTATTTTGTTCCAGAATGCAATGGTACTGTATATTATTTTGTTCCAGAATGCAATGGTACTGTATATTATTTTGTTCCAGAATGCAATGGCACTGAATATTATTTTGTTCCAGAATGCAATGGCACTGAATATTATTTTGTTCCAGAATGCAATGGCACTGAATATTATTTTCTTCCAGAATGCAATGGCACTGAATATTATTTTCTTCCAGAATGCAATGGTACTGTATATTATTTTCTTCCAGAATGCAATGGTACTGTATATTATTTTCTTCCAGAATGCAATGGTACTGTATATTATTTTCTTCCAGAATGCAATGGCACTGTATATTATTTTCTTCCAGAATGCAATGGCACTGTATATTATTTTCTTCCAGAATGCAATGGCACTGTATATTATTTTGTTCCAGAATACAATGGCACTGTATATTATTTTCTTCCCGAATGCAATGGTACTGTATATTATTTTGTTCCAGAATGCAATGGTACTGTGTATGGTCTTACCATCATTATGGAGAGTCCAACTACAGCTGTACATAGTATAATTCTCCCTAATAATCTTACCCACCCCACATTACATATTTTTAAAAAATCATTTTAAAATACTTTTTTCTGACCACAAATCCATCAACAAGTCCAACTTATAAAAGGTCTATCCAATGGTTTTTATTGTAGAAGACAAACGATGGCATGCTTTTATTAAATCGTAAAGCAAAATGCATAGATTCTAAATCTGTCAACACAAACAAGAAGTTTCTGAAGATTCTCAAGTTTGAACTGTTACAATCCGATTTTCAGCACAAAAAAAACATTGACGATGAGCTCTGATATGATAAAATGAAAACTAAATACATGTACATTAACTAAACGCCTTTTGTACCCTCCTCCTGCGCAATTCCAAAAATGTTTCAGACAAAAAATGCAGGATATCTGCCTTGCAAATAAAAATGATGATTATTTTCACAAATTTTACCTCAATTAAAAAAAACTGAAGAGTTACTAATTCTAAATGTGAAAAGCATTCACACATCTCTTAATTTCATTGAGAATTTCACATCATCTAGCTTGATGGTGATGTAGGGTGTATGGGGATTTTTAAAATATGTGAAACCTATTTTTGTATTCCAGATGAGTTGTAACTGTTCATAAGTAAGCATGGCACACCATCAGTCAATAAGATGTGAGTTTAAATCCTGCTCAAACTGGTCCAGATCAACTGATGTGCTACGTCTCTCTGTTCAAGGCCTCTTACTTCCATTCCCTGTGTACTATATAATTATTCATTGGCCGATGTATCAATCAAATCAATCAATCAATCAACAATCAATCAACCAATGACCAATGAATGAATTAATTAATTAATCATATTCTAACGTGAACAAATATCATGAAACCCATAACATTCTTTAACAGGTTATTTATCTTGTCATTGGTCATTTTTTAACATGTTACTGGTTTTGTCATTTGTCCATTCTTTAACATGTTATTGGTCTTGTCATTGGTCCATTCTTTAAGATGTTACTGGTCTTGTCATTTGTCCATTCTTTAACATGTTATTGGTCTTGTCATTGGTCCATTCTTTAACATGTTACTGGTATTGTCTTTGGTCCATTCTTTAACATGTTATTGGTCTTGTCATTGGTCCATTCTTTAACATGTCACTGGTCTTGTCTTTGTCCATTCTTTAACATGTTATTGGTCTTGTCATTGGTCCATTCTTTAACATGTTACTGGTCTTGTCTTTGTCCATAGGAGTGAAAGTGACAAGATTAAAAGAACCAGATAATAGATTAAAGCACCTGTTGGAAGGCAAACAAGTCCTGAAGGTGATTGAGACATGCTTTTACACATATCAGTACCTAACAAAGTACTTTTATCATAATTGTAAGAAATTTTAATTATGTTTATAACAATACATGTAAATTTGTCCATTACTGTAGCAACAACTGATTTAGTTACCCTAAATTAGACAGCAACTAAACGAAAACACCCAAAATTTCATGTAAAGTCATTTTTGCTTGAAATTGGTTGAGGACATAACTGTCATTATAAAGTGATTATCACATGTCAGAAAAAAAAGTTACCAACGAAGTCAAACAATATTGCTGAAATCTATTACATATTCTTGTGTAAATGTTGGACCCAAGCGCAAACTGCATAAATTGAGATCTGTAACCACATAATCTGATGGCATATCAAGATCTATCTTGCTTGTACTTGGACTTATGAGCATGTATATATAAACTGATTTCAGTGACACTATTCCAGTGGTGTAATTATACAAAACCAGTCAACAATCTGGTATCATATTTAACTAATAGTGCCTTGCCAATAAAACTAACAGAAGCCATCTGTAAAAGTTATATTTTTCAATCTTTGATATTTGCACAAAAGGACATATGGAAAGCATTCATTTTTGTAACTTTACAACTGTTGCCTAAATTCCTAAACTTTCTTGTGAGATAACGCAATACAGACTGAAAGAACAGACCAGTGCCACACATCTCACACACACACACACACACACACACACAAACACACATGAACATCATAGTCTGTAACTTTTCATATCTCTAATGTTTAGGAAACCATTAATCCACTTAATTTTGTACTTTTTGTACTTTCAATTTTCATATAAAGACCATTTCTTTTTATCAATTTTCACACAGAGACCATTTCTTTTTATCAACTTTCACACAGTGACCATTTTGTAAAATTAATTTTCATACGGAGACTATTTCTTTTTATTAATTTTTGTTCAGAGACCATTTGTTTTTATCATTTTTCACACAGAGACCATTTGTTTTTATTAATTTTCACACAGAGACCATTTGTTTTTATCAATTTTCATACAGAAAACATTTGTTTTTATCATTTTTCAGTGACCATTTCTTTCTATCATATTTCATACAGACCATCTGTTTTTATCATTTTCACACAGCGACCATTTTTTAAAATTAATTTTCATAGAGACCATTATTTTATAAAATGTCTTTCCAAAATCATTTCTTTTTATCAATTTTCATACAGAGACCATTTGTTTTTATTATTTTTCACACAGTGACCATTTCTTTTTATCAATTTTCATACAGAGACTATTTGTTTTTATCATTTTTCACACAGTGACCATTTCTTTCTATCAATTTTCATACAGACCATCTGTTTTTATCATTTTCACACAGCGACCATTTTTTAAATTAATTTTCATAGAGACCATTATTTTATAAAATGCCTTTCAAAAATCATTTCTTTTTATCAATTTTCGTACAGAGACCATTTCTTTTTATCAAAACTTGCAAAAATTCTTATTTAAGAATGAAATGTAAATAAAAAACGAGACATTTTTCCTGTAATTACTTATCAGTTTTCCTGTAATTATTTATGCACTAAAATATTTAATAATTATTTTTTTTCAAAATGTATAAAAAATTAAGAGACAGTAGTGTTTCAGCTACATCGGCTTCCGGAGTGTCCAGTAATTTTCACCAGGTCAATTAGTGCCAAGGCATTTGGAGTAAAATGCCAAAGGACACATCATGGTAGACATCCCAGGCTGATTTGATGGCAGGATTCGAACCCACATCCTCTCAACCATGAGTCCTGCACACTAACCGCTAAGCCATGAAGCAAAGAATGTTCCGAGATGATTTCATAGGCCTCAGATGATGGTGTTGACTGTAAGGATGAAAAAAGTGTGTAGCTTTAATCTCTGCAATACCCACACTAGATCCCTATCTTGTTTTATCTTTCAGTTGGGAAATCGGTTACTCTTAAGAATCCAGTTGTCATTTCAGATTTCTAATTTCTCTTTAGTGGTGTTTATCTAAGAATACTATATTTAGTAGCATCAGTTGTTACTTTGTAGGTGAAATTTTTTTATTGTACTTGTTTCATTTTATTTCGGAGTCCAGAAGAAAAAAAATTTCCCCTTAAAAATAAAAAAAGTTATAAAAACTCTTTTAACCACTTCATACATATATCTGGTCATTCAAACCTAAATAAAATTGTGGGCAGGGGTGGAGGCAGTGGTATAAAGATAAAAGACAGAACTGATTGTTATAGCAACAAGGCTCTTAATGATATAATAAACTATATGCAACTGAATCCATATATCATCTTTATACATCTGGTACCCTTTAAAAACCACATCAAAAGTGACCAAGAAAATTTAGCCAAGTAATAATACTGCCACATCAATTCTATTTTTTCTAATTTAATTGATCTGTGACACTTTTTCTGCTGATTTCCCCACTATCTTTTGATATGAAAAAAGTATGCACCTGGCCTGAGCTAAGTAAGATGAAAATAATAATACTAGCTAATTCCACCATGACACCCAGTGACAATAAATCTTTATCATTCTCCAACTAACCTCCTTTTCCAATGGATATCTATGCTTACTGTACCTTTGATCAGAGGAATGCTTGCAAATCGACCCTCTACACAGTAGAAAATAAAATTCCTCTTACAGGAGTCTGATGCTGAATCAAGTCTTAACAGAAAATAAGTAATCCAAATATGACACATACAGTATATATTCACTTATAAGTCGAGTATAACTGCAAACTTCACAGACCCAGATCTGTCATCACATAATGCACTGGCAGATCTGGGTCTGTGCAGTTTTTGTTTTTAGGAATAATCAGCACAACAAACAACATATACCCTGCTCTGCAGAAGCATTATATGGTAGATCAGGATCTTTGTTATTTGCAGTCTGACTTGACTTATAAGTGGGTATTGATGGTACTGTACTATAACACCAGTATCAACACCTAAAACAGCACAAGAACATTCAATGGATATTGTCTACTGAGGATTATTCTAGGAAGATTGAAAATAAAATCAACCTATTTTTACGAGAACAAAAAATTTGAAAATCGTTTTATTTTTGGATTAACTTTATAGTATATACAATTCTGCATGACCTTTAAAAATTTATTTCATTGGGACCCACCCCTGAGGAACCACCAAATTCCCTGCCTACATTTTGAATGTTTTTAAACTTTCTCCCACGAAAACTGACGCACAACCATCAAGATTTACATTTATCAGCTCTGGGTACTGGGCCCAGACCTTAACTTCAAAAAAACTGTTCAAGTTAAAGACGTGCCAAAATTTCACTAACGTCTTCAATTTTTTCCACAGAACTGACATTTCTGAAATCTTTCTTATTGATTTGTTTGGCAACAATTAATTTTTTCCCTACATAACATTTAGCAGGCATCAGGGGTTAAAATACTGTCATAAAATCTTAAAATTTCCTTTAATACTAATCTCATCTCAACTCTGAGGAAATGCTGAGGACTTCCTCAAATTTCAGGTTTGCTTTTTAATCCCTCCATATAAGGCACACTCACTTTTAATAAGTATTATATGTATGACTTTCATAAACAGTGTAATAATGTAGAAGCACCATAGCTTCAAAGAATAATAAGAAAAATCTTCTCCTGGATATTGTGTTGTACTGATACTGAGACATTCCAATTAAGAGTCCATAGTAACTAGACCTTCTGTATCAATCCATTTTTATTCCTAGTAGTCTCTAGAGAACACTAGCACTCAAATGGTCTAGCAAAACCCCCAATCTCAGTTAAAAGATCATACATGTGACAAGCAGTTGATAGCATATCTAAATAATAAAAAAATTTATAATTTTATATTTTTTTTTCACAATTTAATTCACTTTTTGTCACCTAAATGAAGACAAACTTTCACTGTTATTTCCATTGTATTAAATGTTTCTGCCTGGCATATGGTATTGTTATGTATATGTAATTAAATTGCTTGTGTGTTAGTTTCAAAATTCTTTTTTATTGTAACTTTGTTTCATTACATTTATTGTAATGATTATTTTCTCGAGATTCGATATTTTCTTTCAGTAAATTTTGCTTATCTAAAATGCAAAAGATACTGCATTAGCACTATTTTTAACTCACTATGGTACATAGAATTTGTAAATACTACACGAAAACGATTGGCTATTACTAAGGTCATTTCGGTCTATGTGTAGTCTGAATAAACAATGTTTTATTTTTAAATTTATTTCAGAATGAGAATCTGGTACTTAGATAGGGCTATTCTTGCATACGTGACAAATGGCATTTTATATTATTGTGATGTTCAAATTAGTAAATCATGCAGCCTATCACGTGTCGTACCATGTGACCTAAAATCGAGGCTTAAAACACTTATCTTCTACTAGATCGGGTGAGAGTCATTCTTAACACCTTGAGGAAACAAGGTGTTTCTAATTGTTGCTGTCAGTTTGATTTTCATTGTTTTTGGGAAACTAAACAAATGTACTTTTTTATAAAAAGTTCTGGGAGAAAGAAATTCAGTGGAAATTTATTCTGGAGTTATATGGAAACATAAACTGTGATTCAATTGAGGAATTGTTGCCATTTTTGTACAACAACCACATCTGACGTCATCGTCTTCCATATTGGAACATTATCAAGATTCGAACCTGGATTTTATTAGAACTATTTAGTGATAGGACTTGTATTTCTCATTCTTAGGATTCAATTTTGGATTATATTCACAAACCGTAAGTCCTATTTCCAATTTTTTACATTGTTTTCTAGGGAAATAAATTATTTTGTTAAAATATTCAAAGCTTGTTGACTTCACTCTTTTCTCTTGTTATTATTGTACGAGCCTACACGTAACAGGAGAAAATTGAGGGCTCGTCCGGGATATGTGAATTTTGGTTAAATATTTCAGGAAATTGTTTTTTGAAATTTAAATTCCCCTAGTTTTTAAATCCCAATTACTATTTTACATTTTGTTTGAAATCTTCACATTCACAATGTCATCAAAAGTGGAAACTTTTTTTTCTAGTCCAACTCAGGAGCAGTTGGATAGTCTGAAAAAAGATGAGTTGCTTGAACTTATCAGAAAGTACGATCTTTCTGAAGCAAATTCTTCCTTAACGAAACAAGAAATTAAAAATATTTTGATTCAATATTTGGTAGAGAAGAATGTTTTTGATAAAAGTGTTTTGGCTACAGTCAGTAAGTCGGTATCGGACTCTGACATAAAAGTAATGGAATTAAAAATGAAATACAAGATGGAATTGGAGTTAAGGAAGCTCGAGCTTCAAAAAGAGAAAGAACAAATGCAGTTGCAATTAGAAGAGAAACAACTGCAGTTGCAATTTGAAAAAGAGGAGAGAGAGAGAGGCAGGAGAGGGAGAAAGATAAACAATTACAATTTGAGAAAGAGGAGAGAGAGAGACAGGAGAGGGAGAAAGATAAACAGTTACAATTTGAAGAAAGAGAGAGAGATGCAAATCCAAAAAGAGAAGGATGAAAAGGAATTTCAAATTAGAATGAAAGAATTTGAGCTGGCAAGTGAAAAGCACATTTCCACTTCATATACAAATTCAAGTTTTGACATTACAAGAATTATCAGGTTAGTGCCCCCTTTTAGAGAAAAAGAAGTAGACAAATATTTTATTTTTTTTGAAAAAGTTGCTGAAAATTTGAAATGGCCAAGGGAGCATTGGACTCAATTATTGCAATGTGTAAATTTTGGCAAGCACGAGATATCTATGCATCCCTGTCAGTACAAAAAAGTGCTGACTATGATTTGGTTAAGGAGTGCATCTTAAGGGGTTATGTGTTAGTCCCGGAGGCTTATCAGCAAAAATTCAGAAACTATAAAAATGAAGATGGACAAACTTATGTTGAATCTGCTAGAGAAAAAGAGCAGTTATTTAAGAGATGGTGCTTAGCCAAGAAAGTTGAACATGATTATAAAAGTCTCGAACAACTTGTGTTACTTGAAGAATTCAAAAACTGTGTTCCTAATGACATTAAGAATCATCTTGAAGAGCATAAGATCGAAACCTTGGAAAATGCTGCTCTTGCTGCTGATGAGTATTCTTTAACTCATAAAGTTCCTGTTGTAGGAAAATCTTTCACTCAGCAGTCTACTGGTAGAAAGGTATTTCAGCCTAATATGACTCCTCCCAAAACTCAATCTGGCACAACTTCTAAAAATCAAGCTTCTGATAAACTTGATTCAAAATCCTTGTCTATTCCTACATGTACCTATTGCAAGAAAAAAGGACACGTCATTTCTGATTGCTTCAAATTGAAATATAGGCATCAGAATCAAGATAGACCTATCCCAAATGCTCTTATTTCTAAGAGGTCAAGGTCACGGTCATGTATTGAAAGCAATACATTTGTTGGGTCTTATAAACCCCAGTCTGATTTTATTATGGAGAATTATGAACCATTCATGTCCAAGGGTTCTATATCACTTTTGGGTGATTTGGCCAATCCTGTCCCATATTAAAATTTTAAGAGATACAGGAGCATCTCAGAGTCTTTTATTATCAGGTACTTTGCCTTTTTCTGAGAGGTCCTTTTCTAAAGAGAGTGTTCTCATTCAGGGAGTAGAGTGCGGCTTTGTTAATGTTCCTCTCCATTCTATAAATTTGTCATCAGACTTAGTTTCAGGACCTGTGACAGTTGGTATGGTGCCTAACCTACCCGTTGAGGGCATTCATTTGTTGCTAGGCAATGACCTAGCTGGAGACAAGGTTGTGGTTAATCCACTTGTAACTGACAAGCCTTCTTTGGATCAGAAAGGTAATCCTATTGAAAAAGAATACCCTGAGTTATACCCAGCTTGTGCAGTTACCAGAGCAATGGCAAAGAAATCTCTTGAGAATGATTTTGATAAGGAAAATATTCCTTTAGCTGACGCATGTATTGGTCAGGCTTTTGATAAGGTCACTTTCACTTCTAATTTGGATCAATCAAAAGGTATTGATCGCAGTGATCCTCTTTTAAATACTCATTCTCTTTTACCTAATCAGGGTGATAAACGACAATCACTTGTCCTCGAACAGGAAAAAGATCCTGAGATCTCTTGTTTGTTTTAGAGGGCCATTAGTGAAACTGAAGCCACTGAAGTACCTGTCTGCTATTTCATTAAAAATGGAATTCTTATGAGAAAATGGAGACCTCCCCAGGTACCTGCTAATGACGAGTGGTCAGTGAACTATCAGATTGTAGTTCCAAATTCTTACAGACAGGAAATACTTAGTTTGGCCCATGAAACTCCTTTGGCTGGTCATTTAGGGATTAATAAAACTTATCACAAGATCGTGACTCACTTTTATTGGCCAAAAATGAAAAGTGATGTTTGTAAATTTTGTAGATTTTGTCATACTTGTCAAATGGTAGGAAAACCCAATCAGAAGATACCTAAGACTCATCTGCAACCTATTCCTGCATTTGACGAACCATTTAGCAGAATTATGGTAGATTATGTTGGTCCCTTACCTAACACCAAGTCAGGCAACCAATATTTGTTGACCATTATGTGTGCATCAACAAGATTCCCAGAGGTGATTCCTTTGAGGAATATTAAAACCAAAACCATAGTAAAAGCTTTGATAAAGTTTTTTACTCAATTTGGCCTTCCCAAATCTGTCCAATCAGATCAAGGGTAAAATTTCATGTCTGGAATTTTTCAGAAAGCTATGCACAAATTAGGCATTAAACAATTTAAATCTTCTGCGTACCACCCTGAGAGCCAAGGGGCTTTAGAAAGATTTCATCAAACTTTAAAGAATATGATTCGATCGTATTGCTTTGATACAAACAAAGATTGGGATGAAGGCATTCATTTACTTTTGTTTGCTGTTAGGCAGTCCATTCAAGAATCTTTAGGATTCAGTCCCTTTGAACTAGTTTTCAGACATTCTGCGCGTGGACCTATGAAATTGTTGAAAGAGAAACTTCTTTCTAATGAATATACTGAACTCAATCTTCTTGATTATGTTTCTAACTTTAAGTACAAGTTGTCAAAGGCTTGTGAGGTTGCAAGAGCAAATCTGCACTCTGCTCAGTCCAGAATGAAATCGAGATATGATAAAAACTCAAGGGATAGGAGTTTTAAACCTGGTGATAAAGTTCTAGCTCTCTTGCCCATTCCACAAAATCCCCTTCAGGTTAAGTATTATGGTCCATACACAGTTGAAAAGAAAGTAAATGATTTAAATTACATCATAAATACTCCTGGTAGGTGAAAACAAAAAAACAACTTTGCCATATTAACATGTTAAAGGAGTATATTGAAAGGATAGCCAAGTAAATTATGCAATTAATTTAGTTGTACCTGTCCCACCAACTGAGGATTTAACTGAAGAAATTCAATTGGACACTGTTGATCTTGGAGCAACAAATCTTCGGAATTCGGAAATTATGAAAAATCTGGACCAGAAACTTTTACATTTACAACAACGAGAAAGGAATGAACTTAAACAGTTATTATTTGAATGTGAGCACTTGTTTCCAGATATTCCTACAAGGCAAACAAAATTTTTCATGATGTTGAAATTGTAGATTCAAAACCTGTGAAACAACACCCATACAGGATGAACCCTCTCAAACAGGAATACTTGAAAAAGGAAATTCAGTATTTGTTGGAGAACGATTTCATAGAGTCCAGTAAAAGTGATTGGAGTTCACCATGTATACTTGTTCCGAAACTAGATAAAACTTTCCATATGTGCACTGATTATAGGAAGGTGAACAGTGTGACAAAAACAGATTCATTTCCATTACCAAGAATCGATGATTGTATTGATAAAATTGGAAATGCCAAGCACGTCACCAAATTTGACCTTCTGAAAGGATTTTGGCAAATTCCACTAACAGAAAGAGCGAAAGAAATTTTGGCATTTGTGACTCCAGATGGACTCTATCAATACAAAGTAATGCCGTTCAGGATGAAAGGCTCCCCAAGTACTTTTCAATGCTTGATGAATATGATTACTTCTGGTCTAGATAACTGTGATACTTACATCAATGATGTCATCATCTACAACGACACCTGGAGAGAACATCTAGCCACAATTCGAAAATTCTTTGAAAGACTCACTGATGCAAATTTGACAATCAATTTATTTAAAAGTGAGTTCTGCTGTGCTTGTGTAACTTTTTTAGGACATACTGTGGGACATGGTCAAGTTAAACCTATAGATGCTAAGGTCAACGCTATTTCTGATTTCCCTGTGCCTGTCAGTAAAAAGCAACTGATGCGATTTTTGGGTATGGCCAGATACTATCGAAAGTTTTGTTCCAATTTTTCTAATATTGCTGAACCTCTGACAAATTTGTTAAGTAAGAAAAACAAGTTTCTTTGGACTGAAAAATGTCAGGAAGCTTTTGATCGATTAAATGCCATACTTAAAAGTGCGCCGGTTCTCACAGCTCCAAATTCAATCAATCTTTTAAATTATCTGTGGCTGCAAGTGATGTTGGGGTTGGAAAAGTATTGATTCAAGAAGACAGAAATGGTGTTGATCACCCAGTGTGCTATTTCTCTAAGAAATTAAATAAGCACCAAAGGAATTACTCAACAATCGAGAAGGAATGTTTGGCTTTAATACTGGCATTACAGCATTTTGAAGTTTACATTAGCTCAGCTCCTTCTCCGGTTGTTGTGTTTAGTGATCACAACCCTCTTACTTTCATCGACTAGATGAAAAATAAAAATCAAAGATTATTAAGGTGAAGTTTGTTTTTGCAAGAATATAATCTTAACATCAGGCACGTCAAAGGAAAAGACAATTTGATTGCAGATGCACTTTCCCATGTATAGAAATATTATTTTCATGTACACTTATATAATTCATAAGAATTTTCTTATGTAATTTTGTTTACCTCATGTATAATTTACATAAAGTAAAAAAGAAAGCTTTATTATGTAAATCTTTCTTTTTTCTTTATGGGGGAAGTGATACGCATATTTAATTAAATTGCTTGTGTGTTAGTTTCAAAATTCATTTTTATTGTAATTTTGTTTCATTACATTTTATTGTAATGATTATTTTCTCGGGATTCGATATTTTCTTTCAGTAAATTCTGTTTATCTAAAATGCAAAAGATATTGCATTAGCACTATTTTTAACTCACTATGGTACATAGAATTTGTAAACACTATGCAAAAACGATTGGCTATTGCCAAGGTCATTTTGGTCTACGTGTAGTCTGAATACTGAATAAACAATGTTTTATTTTTAAATTTATTTCAGAGTGAGAATCTGGTACTTAGGGCTATTCCTGCATACGTGACAAATGGCATTTTATATTATTGTGATGTTCAAATTAGTAAATCATGCAGCCTATCATGTGTAGTACCATGTGACCTAAAATCGAGGCTTAAAACAATTATCTCCTACTAGATCGGGTGAGAGTCATTCTTAACACCTTGAGGAAACAAGGTGTTTCCAATTTTTGTTGTCAGTTTGATTTTCATTGTTTTTGGAATTTAATAATTTATTCTCTAGGAAACTAAACAAGTGTACTTTTTTATAAAAAGTTCTGGGAGAAAGAAATTCAGTGGAAATTTATTCTGGATTTATACGGAAACATAAACTGTGATTCAATTGAGGAATTGTTGCCATCTGTACAATGACCGCATCTGACGTCATCGTCTTTCATATTGGAACATTATCGAGATTCGAACCTGGATTTTATTAGAACTATTTAGTGATAGGACTTGTATTTCTCATTCTTAGGATTCAATTTTGGATTATATTCACAAACCATAAGTCCTATTTCCAATTTTTTACATTGTTTTCTAGGGAAATAAATTATTTTGTTAAAATATACAAAGCTTGTTGACTTCACTCTTTTCTCTTGTTATTATTGTACGAGCCTACTCGTAACAGCATAGTTTCAAGATGAAAAAAGTTACAAGAACATTAGGTTCTGAGATACATAGATGCCAAACTAAGACCTAAATAGATGAAGCATGACATTTATCAATGTTGCCATGTTCAGTTAAATTTGGGTAATATTATATGTACTTTAATCATGATGATAATCTATCTGAGTACATAATCCTATGAATATTAATAACATCATAATACTTCATAATACATTTTCAATCAGTTGAATTATTTCTCTGTCTATTCCCAAGTAAATTTGTCTCAGAGATTGGTCAAACTGTAAAGATGGATAATCATTCAGTCAAGCACTGATTTTAATCGGAGAGATATCTCTTCTATATTTTTCATGGAAAATTTTATTTTCGTAAGTTGGAAATATTTCTCACTGTCCCTGAAATTACGGAATATCACTATCACCAAATTATCTATTATTATAAAACAAACAATTGGTAAGTACTGGTAAGTCTTGATAAAATATAGTACATGTCTAAAATGATCTATATTTGATACATGTATAACAAAATATATTGGGTTGTGATGCAGTGAAAACATTCAAATTAAAGGTGTCAAAATAGAATTTTCCTAAGAAGAAATTTTCAGTGATTTATAATTAATTACTGTTTAAATGATTTTTCAAAGCCAATTTTCAATTATGTTAATTAACTGTCACACTACTAAAAAAAATCAGAACATAACAACTTGTCAGACATTCCCTCAGGAGAAACTCCTTATTTGAGATTAACAATGTTTCCAGCCTTACATTCTGCTAGGCAAAATAGGTTTTTATATAGAACAAATGTCTTTGGAATTTTAGAAAAGCAACCAAAGTTAGATAGAAAAATTCATTTACATATATATTTTAAATTTTTCATTTAAAAAAGAAATCAGGATTTTTGCCTTCCAACAGTACCAATCACACCATGAAAGAAAGCAGAACTATGAAGAGGCTGGGAAAGATTATGAAATTTTTTTCTAGTAGGGTTCAATTATGAGAAGTGGACCATTCTTTTAGCTTAAAATTACTAATTTCTTTTCTATGAAGGTTCAATTTTGAGAAGTGGGTGGCTCTTCTGCTCAAAAAATGTCTTTCCCTATTTCTTACCATAAATTATACTGTTTTAACTGGAAAAGTTTGGTTTCACTTTAGCCATAAAACCCCTTTCTAAATCAACCCCTAAAAGATAATCCCTCACTCTGTAACTTATCTCTTAATATGAATTCTGACCTATAATGATTGCCTTTTTTGAAATCATTAACCACAGAAAAAGTCTTCTGTAATTATGAAACACTTAATTATACAACCAAGTTAAAATGAAAAATTTAAATAGAACCCAAGTTGTGTATAAGCACCTATGAAAAAGGCTTTTATCAAGTCACATTAGTGCTCAAAACAACAAACTAATTCTTATCTCTATCCCTGTACATTTATTATTTATTCATTTATCAATTTATTTATATTTATTTATGTTTTAATTTATTTATTCACTTATTTAGATATTAACACAAAATGTAAATAATGATGAATCAGCAGAATTTATATTCTTTTAAAAGTCAATTAATTAGCAAAGCACTTTTCAGTGCATACAGTTTTTAGGAATGACACTAATTAGCATATTAAAATCATGCAACTATTCAGAGTGTACAATTTTCAGGAATGACTGTAGTTTAGCATATTCACAGCATACCACTTTCAGAGCATACAATCTTCAAGAATGACTGTAATTTAGTGTATTAACAGAAATGGCTGATCAACCATATGCAAAATATTGTGCACATTTCGTAGTTTTCACATACAGTCAACACTCGATTTATGCCACAGATGCATTTCCGAGATAATGGCATAAATCAAAAGTAATAGTGCTTTCTCTCTCTGAACAATTAGATGCATGTGCATGCATGTACATGAGCTATACAAGTCACAGCACATGGTGTCAGCGATGGCATAAAAACAAGCACTGTGGCGCAAACTGAATGTTATTTCTTCATTATAAATGGCATTAAAATGAAAGCATGAAAATCGAATTGGCACATAGCAAGCATCACCTGTACTTCCACATGAGCTACATTTCTGTATGAACCCTGTTTCTATTTTAAATTCACAAGAGAATTGAGTTTATTAGAATTTTATTTCACTTACAGTGTTGAAATTTACATTTCCATCATTTTCTTATTATAACATACCCCAATCTGAATTGATGAAATTTTTCTGTAAGAACACTTAAAAATAATATCAAAACAAAATGTTATAAAGAGCTTGTCCCAGAATAAATACAATACTTTATATATGATCATTATGAAAAAAGAAGAATATCATTAACTGAAATTTGTGAACACATGGAAATTTTGCATCCCTAAAAGACCAGAAGAAATTTATACATGCTATGCTCAACTGCTGCATCACACAAGATCAATCAAACATGTCAAATGTGGTAAAAAGCGTAAATTTTCCATTATTACTTGGCTCTGAGTGATAGCCATTTTCAAAGGTACCTGCAGTTTTGTGGTGACAAATTAGAAAATTAATAAACTTGTCATCGAACTGAAGAAAAACACAACAGACTCAAGATCATGCTGAATACATTCTTTGTAAACCATTAAAATGGAATTCAAGTCCAATAAAACACTGAATAATGTTACAAAAACCACTGCATAATCTTTAATCAATGAGTTTAAGAAGGCCAAACCCTTATGCAGTGTTTTGTAACATGCACTTGTCAATTGAAATTAAACCCCGCATTTGTGCAGCTCATCTGTGAATCTTTCGTGCACTAAGTTAACAGAACTGTTTAGACACTTCACACAATGAAATCATTACACAATCCCAGGAGGTAGTTTGTGAGCATGCATTCACTAAAGCTGTTTTGAATTTTGTATAAGACAATCAGATTTCTGTATGTAATCTGGACATGATCTACCCCAACGCTGATTTATCATGGACCCTGACTGACAAGATATCAAACACAATTCATCTGTCTGTAACACACAAATACCAAAGTGTGTTCAAAGTAACGGGTTTAAAACAATTTACAAAATGATTCTATTTCAGTAAAAGTCTCATAATGAATGTTCAATAATTTTACTCAAGCCAATCAAGTTTTGTTGCTAACCATATTCCCTCAAGAGGTCATTATCTTGTGGAGTGAATATGTCGCATGAAGTGAAATCAACTAATAAAAAACATAACTCCCTACATTTTAACACATTAAGATAGAAATATGTGTGTGTGTGTGTGTGTGTGTGTGTGTGTGTGTGTGTGTGTGTGTGTGTGTGTGTGTGTGTGTGTGTGTGTGTGTGTGTGTGTGTGTGTGATTTGGATTTTTAACGTAACTTTAAAAATTTTTCAGTCATATCACTACGATGTCTGCAGTGTGACAGTTTATAGTGATGTCAAGCACTGGGGCATCATGCTGCAGACGTAGAATGATGTCCCACCCAGTTACACTATCCTGACACCAGGCCAACCAGTCCCAACACTAACCTCTTAATGCTGAGCGCCAAGCAAGGCAGCTGTTAGTACCATTTTTGTAAGTCCTTGGTATGACTCGGCCGGGGATCAAACCCACGACCTACCGCATCTGAGGCGGACGCTCTAACCACTTAGGCCACCGGAGCGGTAAAGGTAGAAAGAGAATAACAGTAAAAAATAATCAACTTCATAATATTTTTAAAAATGTAATTTGGTTGATAACCAATTAATTAAACTGTTATTCCCTTCCATATAATTAAGGATGTCAAATAAATACAATGAACTAAACACAATCAAATCAATGACAAGTACTGGATTATCATCCCTCTTTTGGGGAGAAGTAAGTCTGTATCACCAATAGATTCTGACTTGTATCACCGAAACCATACTGTATGAGAACTATAGCATATAAACATATTACATGAAAGAATTGATAATGATCTTATTGAGTTTAAAAAAATTCAAAATTAATCTGACAGGCTTTGAATGACCTTTTGTTGGATAATACTGTCCACTGATTGTAAAGGATCCTGAAATTGTAAAGGATAAATACTTCCAGTGTTTCGGTATTACATTTAGCAAGCAATAACACAGATGGTTTGACAATAATCTATTCTAAAACTTCAAATTTCTGGTATTAATTTAGATCTTCCATATTCATCCTCCACACTCTTCACAATTCACTACTTAATAAAAACCAGAAATATGAGAAAGGCTTACAAGACTTCAGACCAAACGCAATACAAATTGGACAAGAAAGCTGGACGACAAAGAGATTGATAGGAGTAGGGACACAAAGATAAACAAAGTTCCATATTACCGCAAACTGATACTGGCTGAAAATCATAACAGAAACCACAGATGCCTCATCATACAAAAAAACAGTTGATGTCATTGTTTTTGTCTCTGCTACTGGCAATGATCTGTTTTCATCACCAGAGATGGAAACAAACCACAAGAGATTAAATGAAAAGTGAAAGGAGATGAACCTGCCTTTTAGTGTGCAAATTATTAAGCAATAACACAACAATATCGTAATAATAACTAGATGTTGGGCTTTTTATGATATTATGATTGCAATATAGTAATCAGATAATAAAAATACTCATCTTAGCATGCTTAGGTTGTTTTATTTTTGAATGTATATTAATAAGGAAAAGTCACATATATCTAAGATAGAATTCTCCACACCTGGCTAACCAACCAATCATCCCATGCTACCACACCTGGCTAATCAACCAATCATCTCTCCCTACAATGTTGAAAGAAAGCATAATACTAGATAATAAATAAATCTTGAGATTTTAAAAAATCCATAATATTGGCCAAGGCATAAATCTCCATGATGATTCTGAAGTCTACTCTCGAGCGATGATCTTATGCCATACAGCATTCAACAAAGCTGTTCTCTTTGCACAGTATTAGCATTATACAATGGTCAAATCTCATTTCACTTGCATTCAAATCATCATAAAAGTAAGGGATTTTCATCTCATGCGGAATTTAATGCACAATAAAGGGAGGTATCAACATAAAAACAGATTTTCTCAATAACATTAATGTGGTTCGCCACTCCAATTTCAACATATCATGCTTTTCATCATTTAAACCGAAATAAAAATAGAAAACAATAAAAAATCAAAGTATTACTGCATCATCACCAACAGAAGTTTTAAGTCAATATCTCTGACAGATTGATCAATTCAAACCTTAACCGACACTCTTAGAAATTTGATATCTGTAAGAGGCAAACACCTAATTAAAAATAATATACATGTTTCCATAATACTGTACAAAAATTATATTAATGCTTTTCATATATTTGTTTATCTGCATTTTGTTTACTGATCAGCCATATTAAATGCTATTATCCCACAAAGTCACAGATCTTATCTGTCTTTAGGGCATATGTGTCAGTCGCATTGCATTGAAAATTAAACAAGAGCACCAACCTAAAGACACTGTTGGGTAGTCATAATGTTATTTTGATGAACTTAATCCACCTTTGTCCCAATAAAACTGACCAGAGGACATTCACACTTAATGACACATTTTATAATCAACTGTCACACTTAAGGATTAGCTTCTTTTATTCAGAAACATATCTTTTGTGACCCTAGTGCTGGCAAAACAATCTGAACATCAGCCAAACTGCACTGACCAATTGACCTGCATGTCAGCAATTATTTCCATGTTTTTTCAAGCATAATGATAAAGAAAATTACCATCAAGGTCTGAAGCTAAGCATAACGTTCATAATTATTACCTCTCACAGCGTAATGATATTCAAACCACATACACACCCTCTGCCTTTACCTGATTTCAATCTCATACAAAAATCCAGTCCAGCAATGGATTGTGATGGGTGATGATACCCCAAGGGTATAAGGGTCGTGTGACTTCCTGACATTCTGGTTAATGAAGCATTCAGTTTCCCCAATTACCTACAGCAATTCTGACACAGATTTGGTCAGTGGGTGAGGATCGAATTGATGTTCAAAAAGTAGCTCAATTAATTCTAAAATGGGTGGATAGAAATGTTGCACTGCCCGCATGAAGTGAAAAATATTGTATTTTATTAAGCACAAAAGTGTTTTATTCACCCAAAAAGGAAATATCTGGTTTCCAAAAACATAAATGCCTGTATCTCATTTTGAAGAAAATCATTTCCTAACATTTCTGTGTCACAAGAAAGAATTTCTATTTCTATGGCATCCTGCAAAGCTACCAAAATCAGAGTAATTACCAAAACAGGGTGCATTTTTTTTCCCCAAAGCCTAACAACTAGTTCCAGTGACAGGTGACACCTTTGATTGTGCATATTGATTTCAATTTCTACAGTGATGCGTCTTTTTTTTGACAGTTACTTCTGTAGCCACGTGCAATGCATACCTACTATTCATTCTCCATGGACAGTTTAACGCTCCAACACTATAAGCTTAGCTACTGAAAGGGGGTGGCACTTGTGCTACCTTTGCACTCAATGTAATTACCTGTCAAAACTTAGTTTTCAAACCAGCAGGTGAAAAAAAAGTATGTGGGTACAATAGGGTTCTGTAATTTGATGGGACGTGTGTCAGGATTCAAGTATCCATGCAGGTTAAGTGAAGCATTCCCAGTTCCAGTTCAGCAATTAACCAAGCAATAAAATGATCATAAAGAAAGAAAATAATAAAGGAAAATGAAAACAAGTAATAAGGGTCCCACTGCTGCAAATTTTCCCCATGACAATATGTGAGCGACTCCACTTAATGCATCATCTCATTTGGCCATTTCACTTTCATTCAGGTTTGACATTTGAGTGTAAGTGCCTATCATTAATACTCTGAACTATATTAACAATTTAAAAATAACTATTACATTTTATAGTTCCATTAATTTGGATCTGTTTTCTCCTAATATTTTAACACTTTAATAGCTTCAAGAAGTCAGTCCATACAAATAAAGCCTACGTAAGTTCTTGCTTGCTGAGTGCTATTAGTGTTAATGTTTTTTCTGAGTTATGAATACAAAATGAACAACTACATCCAAAAGTGCATGTTTTCTTCAACGGTATTCAATATTAAAAGCAGTTTAAATAGTGTGGTCATTATAATACATCTCTCTAAAAACTACGGGCTGAAAATGCAAGTAAAAACTGACAAACAAGCAAAACATCCCAGTTCAACTGACTGTTAATCTAAACTCTTTGTTGATCCCAAAATCACACTAACATGAATCTGAGTGACTAAATTAATATTATTAAATTTCAATATTTTTAATCGCAAAATAACACTGATAAACTTGAGTGACTACATAAATTTTAATAAATTTTTTATTTTTTGATCAATTTTATTCAATGATGTGAGTAACAAGTTTGAAATCGAGAAATATATGAAGACTGTAAATAAACATACTGAAATCTGTTTTTTGTTAAAAGTCCCTATGGAAAATGACAAATTTATTCTTACAGTATATCAGAGTTTAATTTTGATTACAAATCATGGATGAATCATATCCTATATGATCCACATGGATTTGAGATATTACTTTGATATAATCCAAAAATTTGCATGATTGGATTAATTAAACAGTCCACCCTGTTCTTTACAAGAAGATGATTCTTTTAATGAAGTTTTATTTACTTACGTTCTGAACCCTTTTGAATCCTCATCTTTCACAGATAATTTATGTCGTGGGCAAGAAGCAATATTGGCAGCAATGGCACCAGGTATGACATCACTCTGTTTTGACTTGTCGTTGCTGAGTTGAAGGGACTGTGATTTTTCAAGCATTTCGACCCTTTGTCTGAGAAGACAACGGTATTCCTGTTAATGACACAAACGTACAATCAATTAGACTTGTATAGCACAGTAAAATACTATACAATTTTGACATTCTCAGGTAAGTGATTTAAAATTATTTTCTTCACTTCTTTACTAATCATTTAAAAAAATAAAACTGTAATTCTAAACTTTACAAGTATTTTCATATCTGATTAAATTTATCTTTTAAAATTTTTTCTTCATTAACAAACACAGAATGCATGTTGCTTTAGGTTTTAAATATGTTATATTGTTCATGTAAATATTTGAACTTAATCAAGTACAACGAATGAATGATTTTAAAACAAAGATTAACCAATCAAAGAAATGATGTTTTTGAATCAGTGATTAAACTTTCATTGAAGTTAATAGATTACTTCACATTTACTTAAATTAAAAACTGTCTGAGAAATGGTAGAAGCTACCAAAGCGCTGCCCTTCAACTCGAGTACAACAAAGCCTCAACAATGTGATGTTTCTAGAAACTCAAAATAACTTGCAGTCTTTCTCCCAAGAAAAGACAAGCGGACCAATTAAATAAATTTGTCAAAATGAATAGATGGGCTAACTATCAGACAAAAATGTCCACAGTAAATATTTACCAAAGTTTTGTAAAAATGGGAGATGGCCTCATCATCTTTGGATAAATATGGCAATACAGAGGTGGGCTCATCATCTGGCATGGACTTTTCTTTGGATAAATATGGCAATACAGTCTAAACTGGTCAAATAGACTAAAGCTGTGCACATTTTGAATGTCAGATAAACTGAACAGCTAGATAAATGAAATTGCCATAGTTTTAAATGATAATTATTGCAGCTTTTTGGGGGTAATTTTTAGTACATTTTCTCTTAATTATTTTGTTTTAATGTATAAATGACCCAAAGTAAAAAAAGAAACACTGATTACAACTTTTCAGTTTATAATTAAGCAAAAAATGTGCCAAGTTTAAATAAACAAAAAGGTCTCTGTACAAGACAAAATGCAAAGCAATTCTGTGGATTGATTTCATGTATGAAAAATGAGAAGATATAAAAATTACAAACAATACTACATTAAAAATCATTCCCACTAATTTCTTTGTGTTGTATGAAATCATTTTGTTGGACTATAAGAAGCCACACTAACAAAACAAGACTGTAATAATGAATCTGGTAGTGGAAATTTGAATTATTAGAATAATTCTACAAAATACGAACAATAACCATTTAAGACGAGCACTAAAGAAAAAGAACATTGAAAATTAAAACTGAAATATTGAACCCATACATGCAAGTTCCATCTCCTCATTAGACAGTTTCTTTAATCAAAAGATTTTGTGAAAAATGTAATTTTTAAAATTACATAAAATATGTAAACAAATACCATATTTCTCCTATATTGGGGGGTGAGGGTTTCTAGCTTTATAAATATGGAGAAAACAATGGGGTGGGCCTATGGCTAGGCAAAGCCTTTATATATAAAAAAATTTGCCTAAATTTTACAGAAGTAGAGAATGAGCCTGTCATAAAGGCTTATCATTAAAGTAAACAGTAGGGGTTGGGGTTGGGGGGATTTTGTTAACAAATACTTAAAAATGAAACTGGAAACTAAATAGACCAAGAACTGCTGTCACATAATGTGCACACAGATTTGGTTCTGTGCAGTTTGCTAGGAGTAATCAGCAGAACAAAACAACACAATGATTTGCTTGTGCATTATGCAATGGCAGGTCAGGATCTATGCTGTTTGCAGTTGGACTGGACTTACAGTTGAGTACTGTATATACAGCATACTGTTGCTCCCTCAAGCCAATTCTTCACATTCATATGTGTATCTAGTCAGATGGTCATTCTATGTTGAATGTTTTTAGATATGTAAATTACAAAATGTGCAGTTTCGCATTGTCAAATGACAATGTCTGTAATATTATTTGACACTCAAGAGTTCTGTTAGTCTTTAGATAAGTCATTAAATGTTTTAATCAGTCTTTAATCACAGACTAAATTACAATTAACATAGACTGCTCTGGTGGCCTAAGTGGTTAGAGCATCTGTCTCGGAAGTGGGAGGTCACAGGTTCAAACCCCTGCTGAGTCATACCAAAGACTTATAAAAATAGGAATTCACACTAATACATTGTCCATTTTGCATGGGTTATGATGTCATTTTTTGCCATTGAAAACCACTAGTGAGTACTTATTTTCATAAATTAGTATCCATCCATCCATCCAACAATGTAGATAGCTATGGCTTGACAAGAATGACCTGATTTTACATTATAATATATATTTGAGCCTTGTCCACCCCAAGTCATTCTGCCACACCCACACCCTTTTTGTATGTCTGGGATTTTGATTTCAAATCAATAATAAATAATTGTTACTGTAATGAAAAGATAACAATATTATCAATTAAACCATAATTTTTCCATAATTATATTAGTTGATTTTAATTTGATGATTTTTGTAATATGATTATTTTACTCAATTACAGGCAGAGTGATTAATCATCTTCAACAACTTTTATATCAAACACTGAGGTTGTTCTTGGTAATACAACACAATCTGGCTACCTGGGTAAATGGAGGGTGAAATAACTGGTAACAAAACAACCATGGTCAAACCAACATTGTGGGCAAAACAACCATGTCCTACCATCATAAAACTTTACCCAACTCTAAATCTTACTCAACAAATAACGTGACCAATCAAAATGCTGCATTTATACATCTGTAGTAAGATTTCCAAGTCTGGAGTAACAGTTATTACCCAAAATGTTAAGTACAGTTTCATAATGGAGGGCCCTGTTCCCAAAGTATATGATGTATGCATGTACACAAATATTTATTTTTTAAAGTGAACTTGACCCTCATGAATATTCCACTGGCAATTCAAACAGACATGTTGGCCAATATTTGAGTTGTATGACGTGTATGATTAGTTAGTTTGCATGTTGTTCTCATTAACAAATATTGCATGGTGCTGAGGGCAATATGAAATTTTATGGACTGGTCAGTCACCACCCTCCCCACAAGGTTTATGGGCTAAAGTGAAGTATACAAACTGCCATGAGGCCTCTCCATATTGAGCAGTATTTACTATGCTGGAGTATTATACTGAATGGGTATGTGACTGGTATACTGATATGGACTGGGTGCAATGTGTGTGACTTATGTATAGAAATGAACCAGGCACAATCAGTGACTTCAAAACTGAAATTGACAATATTCCATGTTTGACTTGTATAAAGAAATGGAGGAGCAATGTGTGACCTGGAAATGGAGTGATGTAATGAGTGTCTTGTATACAAAAGTAGAGTGCAATGTATGACTTACTTATTTACAGAAACAGACCAGGACTTGTACAGAAATTGATTGAGTGCAATAGCATGACTTGTATAAAGAAATGAACTGAGTGCAATAGCATGACTTGCACAGAAATGGATTGAGTACAATAGCATGACTTATATAAAGAAATGAACTGAGTGCAATAGCAGGACTTGTATAAAGAAATGAACTGAGTGCAATAGCAGGACTTGTATAAAGAAATGAATTGAGTGCAATAGCATGACTTGTATAAAGAAATAAACTGAGTGCAATAGCATGACTTGCATAAAGAAATAGACCAGGTTTAATAGCATCAATTATATACAGAAGTTATCTGTGTGTGTGTGTGTGTGTGTGTGTGTGTGTCTGTGTGTGTGTGTGTGTGTGTGATTTGGATTTTTAACGTAGCTTTAACAATTTTTCAGACATATCACTATAATATCTGCAGTGTCAGTTTATAGTGATGTCTAGCACTTGGGCATCATGCCACAGACATGTTGCATCATGCCCCACCCAGTCACAGGATCCCAACACCAGGCCAACCAGTCCTAACACTAACCTCTTAATGCTGAGCACCAAGCGAGGCAGCTGTTAGTACCATTTTTATAAGTCTTTGGTATGACTCAGCCAGGGTTCAAACCTTCTGCATCAGAGGCGGACACTCTAACCACTTGGGCCACTGGAGTGGTCTCCGAGTGCAATAACATGACATATATAAAAATTGACTGAGTAGAACAGCATGACTTGTATAAGGAAATGGACTGAGTGCAATGCTCCACTATATATATATATATATATATATATATATATATATATATATATATATATATATATATATATATATATATATATATATGGATTAGGAGTTAATATTTGTGACTTGTACACAGATATGGACCAGGTGCAATAGCATGATTTATATATAGAATACATTGAGTTCAATGTTAACATTATAAATAGAAGTACACTGGGTGAATCATGTGACCTGTATGCAGAAATATGCCCAGTGAAATGTGATTTGTACACAGAAATACACTGGGTGCAATGTGTGACTTGTATGCAGAAATAGACTGGGTGCAATGTGTGACTATGCAAAAATACATTGGATGCAATGTGTGACTTGAATACAAAAATGGACCAGATTCAATGCTTCACTTGTAAACAAAAATGGATGGTACAATTTGTGACATGTATACAGACATGGACTAGGTGCAATGTGTGACTTGTATACATAAATGGATTGGGTGCTGTTTGTGTCTTGTACACAGAAATACACTGAGTACATGGTGTGCCTTGTATACAGGGCCGACAAGAGGCGGGGCAACCAGGGATATATCCCCAGGGCCCAGGCCGAAAAAACACTTTTTAATTTTATAAAAGAACAATTTTGTTTGAACAAGAACTAGGAGAGGCCCAGGTGTTTCTTACCCCAGGGCCCGTGATCGCTCTCTGTGGCCCTGCTTGTATACAGAAATAGATCAAGTTCAATGTGTGACTTCTACCAGGAAATAGACTGGGTGCAATCTGTGACTGATATACAAAAACAGGACAGGATGCAATATGTGACTTGTATACAAAAACAGACTGGGTGTGAGGTGTAACTATCTACAGAATCACACTGGGTGCAGTGCGTGACTTGTGTTTAGAGACTGACTTGGTGCAATGTGTGACATATACAAAGAATTAGACTGGGTGCAATTTGTGACTTAGCAGTATATACAGAAAATGGATCTGTTGAAATTGTGACCTATATACAGAAATCGACTAACATAATTTGTGACATATATACAGCAACAGAATCAGGCACAATGTGTGACTTATACACAGAAATGGACTGGGTGCAACTTTTTGCACAACTTGTATACCAAAATGGATCAGGTGCAATACATGACTTAACTGAACTGGTAGCATTTTGTGACTTGTAAACAAGGTGCAAAGCATGTTTTATATGAAGAAAAAGACCATGTGCAATCCATGACTTATACACAGAAACAGAGTGAGGTGCAATTTGTAACTTAGGAACTCACCATTTTGATTTTCTGGTGGGATTGTAAGGGTGGGGTCTGTCATTTTTTTACAAGCCAGGATATACTGTTCATCCCTTTATGACATAATAATTTTTTCCAACTCATACAATAGATATAGATAATGTTTATCTTCATTGCTATAAATCAGCACAAGAAAAGACTTTTCAAGCTATATGAGAGCCAGATGTTTATTTTCAAATAAATCCCTGACCCGATTCCCCTCCTCCATTAAACTGTTGGTCCCTTATATACATAAGTAGACCAGATAGTCAATATCACATTTTACAGAGCAAATGAATTACAATGGACTAATAGAAACTTAAATGTATCACTGGTATAATATTTATAGTTAGCATGAGAAAAAATGGTAGTCAAAACAAGATGAAGAAAGAAATATCTCCTTGTATGTGGTGTCAAAAAAACTCAATATCTGTGTAGTATTTTACACATCAACTGCATATCACAAGTATTGTCAATCCTCATAATAGTTGGGAAGGCAAGCAAAGAAACACACAAAAACATATATACTTGTGTGTGTGTGTGTGTATATATATATATATATATATATATATATATATATATATAGATAACATAATCATACAGGTTAGTGATTTTTAATTTATACTCAAAGAGAATCCAAACCCAGGACCATGTGTTACAGCACCAAGAGATTGGAGCCAGGGACTGCAGGTTATGGCACTTATTGCCAGGCATGCATATATATATATATATATATATATTCTGATTTAAGTTGGTATTTTTTCAGCAAATCTTTGGGAGTGTGTCATGTTTGAGACCAGAAATACTGATGTTACAACCTTCATGGAGTTTTTCAAATACATGCTGAATGAATATTAATTTTTTAACATAATTATCAGCGAAATTTCTATTTTTCTCATCTTTTGGCCAAATACTGTAGAGTCTGAATCACAGAGTTTATTTAAAAATCAGTAAAGTATCGAATATATATAAATTACACCAGAATATGATGTAAAACATGCCAATTATTGTCATCACATAATAAACCAGCAAATCAGGGTCAATGCTGCTTGTTGTAATGATTATGCCTTACAAACTGCAGACCCAGATCTGCTGGCACATTATGTGACAGCAGGATCTGGGCCTGTGCAGCTTTTCAATTAGCAAGTATAGATAGTAATTATCAAAATTATAAAGTTCGGACTAAAGTCATCTCTGACCAACAACATGTTGGCCCTTGACACAGGGCATAACTCACACAAGAAAATTTAAAAAAAATAAATCCATTTCTATGATATCAGAGCACAGCTACTATAATAAGTTTATACAGAAGTCCCTCAAAGAGACTGATGCTCTAGTAGTTCAAAAGAATTTCCAGGTAGGTAGGTATGTATGTATGTATGTATGTATGTATGTTTGCATGCATGCATGCTTGTACTGCAATGGCACATCAACACAATCATGGCTATATGGTGCAAAGTAAAGTTAGGTACTAAGAGTGATAAAGGTAACACTGATACCCTTCCTAATAAATATATACATTTTTCTGCAAAAGATACAAAAGAAATCTAAGTAAACTTTCATTTAAAAAAATTAAATGTAAAAAAAATAGAATCCTTCAAATACAGGTTCAGTGGCCGAGTGGTCTAAAGCGCTCACCGTTATGGATCACTGCCATCTCACCTCTGTCTGCGTGGGTTCGAGTCTTCGGCCAATGTGGGTATGTGAGAAAGCATGCCAGTAGTTTCTCGTGGGTCAGTGGTTCTTTCTGGGGTTTTCCCGGGTTCTTCCTCCACCATTTATCCTGGCTGCCATGTATGGCCAATCTTGTGCTAAAAAATGGCATTAAATCCTACAACAACAACAGCAACAAATACAGATTCAATTTCTTTTCACATATACTACATAATTTTAGAATGTCGGAGCATCTATCTCATGGCACACCATCCAAAATCTTCTTCCTTAATTAAATAGATCTCACTGTGTTCATAGAGTATTTCTCCTCATTGTGTTCATGGAGTATTTCTCCTCATTGTGTTCATGGAGTATTTCTCCTCATTGTGTTCACAGAGTATTTCTCCTCATTGTGTTCATGGAGTATTTCTCCTCACTGTGTTCATGGAGTATTTCTCCTCATTGTGTTCATGGAGTATTTCTCCTCATTGTGTTCATGGAGTATTTCTCCTCATTGTGTTCATGGAGTATTTCTCCTCATTGTGTTCATGGAAATGTATGTATACACATATGTCCATCTGTATGAAGTGTTATTATTCTGTGTGGGAATGTGTGTGCTGTCTACGGATGCATTTTTGAAGGTGGATATGTGACAGAAACAGAGATAATATCCACGACTGCACCTCTGCATACATACATGATACAGAATGCAAGAGAGAGAGAGAGAGAGTAGTGGAGGGAACAGTAATACAGATAAAAGATTTACAGATATATGAACATGTGAAATGGGTAACAACTTGTACAAACAAACACAGGCAGAAGGCTGAACTGTAGACCGAAATCATACACACTGCACTGTGACATTCACACATTTCATTGTGCCACATGGAAAATTCAATAAATACTGATTCCTTGTGATCCAATTTACGACAGATCATGATAATTTCTTTGCAAAATGATGGGAAAAACCCCATTTCTATAAATATCAGCCAACTGATTGATAATGATCAATGTGCATCAATTAACATTCTGGAAAGAAAATCTCTGTATCATATAGCCTAATAGTTAACAATTTTGCAAAAGAATTTTAAATGTATCTTTTCTATAAAAGAAATAAAAAGTCATTAACTTGAGACTTAGTGTCTGTGTGCATATAAAATTCTGCCAAAAATCAGTGGTTATGTGAAACTAATTCTGACTAGATTCAACTGGAGATTTTCAAGGGTAGTCCTATCCTTGATGGTGTAATACAATCCACAAATTTGGGTGTGGATCACTGTTTCCAAGGCAAATGTTCAACAGACTGAGATTTGTTATGTCTGACATCACAATTATCTTTATTTAGTTGTTATTGTTGTTGTTACAGGGTTTAACACCATTTTTCAGCACAAGATAGGCTATACATGGTGGCCCGTATAAATGGTGGAGGAAGAACCCGGGAAAACCCTGGAAAGCACCACCAACCCATGAGAAACTACCGGAGAGCTTTCTCACATACCCACATTGGCCGAGCCCGAGACTCGAACCCACACAGACAGAGGTGCGATGACAGTGATCTGGAATGGTGAGTGCCTTAGACCACTTGGTCACTCAAGGCCCCATCTTTCTTGGTCATCACATACAGTACTTCTTCACTATAAGACACATCCTCATAACAGTTCCCATAATTAGACACATCACTATAACACAGTTCCTGTAATTAGACCCATCATTATAGCACAGTTCCTGTAATTTGACACATATAGTCATGAATTTCATGTCATTAACCGGTAGTAAAATTGTATTTATCGTGTAATTCATTATAAGGCAGTCTAACTATAAAGTGGTATACTCTATGGATGGCATTATAATGAGGGGGATCTATATCTTTCTTTTGGAAAGCATGCATCAAATAATTCAAGGAATACAAATCATTTCATTGATAGTCCTTATAAATCTGGTTGCATAGCAACTAAATTGCACTGAAAGATATTTATGTACAAGCAAGAATGTAAACAAGGCATTCATGGAATTATGTAATACAGTACTCCTTCATTATAAGGATGCCTTAGAGTGAAACTGATATATATGAAGTACACTATACACACAATTTTATTATTACATAATGAATTGGGATCAATCATCAAACCCACCTTATAAAAGGAACCATAATGAACATTTTAGCACTCCCTCACCATATGGTGAGGGAGTGCTAAAATGAAATCTCCTTAATACTTAAGTTTCTGTTTGCTTGTGGGAAAAACTTCACAATAAATTCATGCAACGTCTTGGTGGCCATATTTTGAGTTCACTATAGAAGATGCGCACTATTTGTAAAGTGTAGCTTAAGACCCATAACTGATGTGATCATGGAAAAAATCTTTGCTCATTTGGCATGTTAAGCAGCATCATGTACGATGCAGGATGAGCAAAATTCATGTACAACAAGCAAACTTCCAAGTCACTTGCCCTGCAGGCCAAGTATGTAACTGAAACTTTTTTAAGTCCTGAAACTAAAATACTTACCATTTACCTGACTTTTTTTCCACTCAGTCATTCATGAAACAAATAAGTGAAATTGCCACAAACCATGCACCACATGACAGCACTCATCACCAGTCAACTTCTGATGATGACAACCTCATTGAGGAACAATACAGACCCTGGTCTGCTGTTGCATAATGCACTGGCAGACCAAGGTCTATGCTATTTATTCTACTGATTACTCCTAACAAACTGCATAGACCTAGATCTGCCAGCACATTATGCAACAGCAGATCTGGGTCTGTGCTGTTTGCATTTGACTCAACTTATAAGCAAGCGTAGATGGTAATGTGATTTCACTCGAGTTAATGATATTCAAGTATAGCCTAAGATGAGTGTATACCAATTTATTCTTGTTGTCCTTTATAGCATCATCTCATTAATCCAAAACAAATTAATCCCCTCAGATTAACTCAAACAAATTAATCCCCTCAGATTAACTCAAACAACACGCTGCAAAGTGTGTGATATCTATGGATTTTGATAAAATTGTTTCCATCCATGGCATCTGATTGCATGTATTGTCAGATAACAGAGATCAAATTGATGGGATCACACTTTATTACATAACTATTTAATCTTGCATGGCTGATCTAGTGTTTGATTCTTAATCTTTATTTCTGAAGAGCACACAAAGACTACAACACTTGAGTCTTATCACTGACCTCCACACATCAATATTCTTCAATCCACTGATTTAAAAAATTTCATAAATCCCAGCTTGTTTTGAATTCCATTTATGCAGTTAATGTAAAAAAAAAATCTGGAAAACATAAAAGATGGGGTATGTAATAATGACAAAACCACATTCAAGGTTTGTTCTGAATCAGGGTAGAGAACTCATTTGATATGGCTTATGAAAACGTCTTGGCCTGACAGCCTCAGCAAAGCCATATGCCACATCAAGGTGTGTGTGTGTGTGTGTGTGTGTATATATATATATATATATATATATATATATATGTACCATGTCTACCTATGTATAAAATCAACACAACTGCAAACAGCATAGACTAAGATCTGCCGGCATATAAATTTCCATCATATCATATCTGGATCTACCCTGTTAGCTGGCATAATACATAGAACAAAATGCATGTATCATGATCAGCCTGTTCATTTTGTAACAACAGGTTAGATCAGGCAATTAAAAAATTCTGAGCTTAAGTTTCTGCTAACAGTCAGTCAGAAACAAGCAGTGGCTGAAATAGATTTGATCACTTACTGGTACAATACCCAGGGGTGCCCACAGAATTATTTTCAAAGGAGGAAGGCATACATGTAGTTGTCAGCTATTAAGTATTATGGACCTAAGTCAATATCTGTTAAGAAGTGCGATTGGGGGAAAGTGTCCCCTTTCCCCCATGTGAGGCACCAATGACAGTACTGTCTCTCTGCCAAAAACCATCTTTCCAGTATGAACGTACAAGTTAACAGTATGGCGTATCTCACCATTTTGGTTGCAACACTTGAATGCGAATGGTCAAAACAAAAACTCAATTTCAGACTTTAGTTTGAATGTTTTTTGATTATTAGGCCTGGATTGATGCAGTTTACAGCTGAATAGAATATATACATTGGTCATTAATATACATATAGCTGAAGTACAGTAACATATCTTAATAAAATCACTACAAAATACAGGTAAAACTCATTATAACATGATTAGTTATAATGTGATTCCACTTATAACATGATGGCAGCATTGCTCCCATTTTTTAATTTAAGGTGACCTCTCTTTTTAACATCCTACATACATTCTCTCAGAAAAGCCGATTATTCATATCCCTAACAGAATTTTAATCCCAGCACTGCAGTTAATGTTGCCATAACTTCACCGTGCACCGTTTCCACCATATTAGCATGTATACAATTCAAAACTGAAGTATATTTTATGTCTGATGTAACCCAGCGAACAAAACACACGACATATGATCAAGAGGTTATTTAAAACTGATGACATCGAAATTTCAATGCATATTTTCTATGGGGAAGTTTTTCAAGAACTTTTTTAATGCAATCCCACTTACATCGCGATGTTATTCTTTGGACCCCAAGCATCACATTATAACAGGTTTTACATGTACTAATAATCCAAATGGATAGTCATAATTTAGTCATGATTCTACCTGGAACTGATACCTAAAAATTGATCCACCTTCACTAGCCAAGGATCATCAAGTCATTCCTTTAAATGGATTGGTGATCCTTGTCCAGCAAAGATGAAGGTGACCAACATTCTGCAGCTTAGCAGTTCATCCCCGTTTGTTTCACCCACTCATCCCGTGCTTGTCATTCCCTTTTTGTTTGAGCCACCCATCCTGCACACTCCTTTTGAGCTGATAAAAGTGTCTTACTGTGGTGTATGTGTTCATGCAAATATCAACACATACCATATGTACTCACTTATAAATCACATCCAACTGCAAACAACACAGACCCTGATCTGCTGCCATATAATGCACCAGCAAATCAGGATCGATGTTGTTTGTTCTGCTGATTGCTCCTAACAAACTGAATAGACCCAGATCTGATGCCACATCATGTAATGGCAGATATGGGTCTGAGCAGTCTGCAGATGGACTCAACGTGTACATATGGTACTTTCAATTTTTCAGTCCACTTCTGTAATTGCACAGGAGAGAAATCTGTACATTACAGATTGCAGGAGGGGATGAATGAATGAACAAACAGATAGACTATACATGAAGGATGGGAGGTAAATGGATGGATGAACATTGATGGTTAGTGGTGGCAGGGAGTGGGGGTGAGGAAGAGGCAATGACCCCTGGGTGCCAGACAAAGGGGGTGTCATTGGGAGCTTTTATGCAGCTAAATTTTCATGGAATTTTACCTTCACCTTAGTGTAATGGTCAATTCTTCACAAAACTTATATTAGGTGGAGTCAGGGGAGGAGGAAGGTTGGCAACTAACAAAACAATGTTGGGGCTCCATGACTGTACATTTCCCCTGGGCACCTTAAACCCTTTAAAAGGTCATGACCTCCAACACCCCCCACCCCCCAAGTACTGCATTTACCAAATGGACAGGATGAATAAACACAGATGGTAATTGAAAAAATAAACAGGTTGCTGAATGGACAAACAAACAGGTAGTGAGATTTTCATAATACCAAACCCCAACCCCCATTTTCTACTAAAATGCAAAGGAAATTTAAAGACACTTGTATAGCACAAATTAATCATGCACATAAAATAATCTTTTGGAAAAATTTAACATGGCTTCAAGAAAATGACAGATATCACATGCTACTGAAAAAAAAAAGAAGGAACAAAAGAAAAGCACCAAACAAAAGCGAAACAAAATAATACTTTTATTCATGTTAAACAAAAATACCTTTAAATAAGGTATTCAAAATTGCACAATTGGTTGTAAGTATATTTCAATTCATCCATCAGCACTCATACATCTGCATATTTCTCAACATAATATGTGCTTCACAGAACATAAGACAATGATTTATTTCTTCACTTACTGCATTTATGACCTCTTAAAAATATTACTCTAAATTATAAAATGTTTTCTATCAGATGCCTAAAAAATACAAATAGGAATGAATTTTGTGGATGGGACTGAGTATCTTAATAGGGCACTATCCAGTTGTCTTACAAGATATTATTATTATTGTTATTATTATCATTATTATTATTATTATTATTTAAATATACATTTTATTAACTTTACTCCTTCTTTATAAAATATTTGAGACAAAACTACTATCTATAAGCGACCTCCTTTAAACCGCCACCATTATCTAGTCTCCCTACTAGCTGCCAGGTTAAGTGAGGATGAATTCTACATATATAGTTCAACGTGCATCGCTGGAGACTGGTATACAAATGATGTGTCGACAAAGGACATTTATGTAATTGATAACTGTATACAAAAGACATCTGCATACAAAGGACACCTTTGTCCAAAGAACACCATACACAAAGGGTATCTGTACAAAGAACATGTGTATATCTAGGTTACCTGTATAAAAAGAATATCTATAAACAAAGGCACCTGCTCTAAAAGGACAACATTTATAAATCATTTTTTTTAAAATTTATTTACATAGTTCACCAGTGTATATAAAGGACAACTCTTAATTTATTGATCCCTTTTTGTGCCCTATATAGGCAGGTTTTTATAGTCCTGAATAAACTATACAAGTTCATGGATGTGATGGGTGTGAAAGTCTGGCATTAGCTCGACAAGTAACAGCCATTTTCATTTGTAACACAGGATCCACCAGTACATATGTATCTGGTCCAATACGTAGCTGGTCCCATCCCATCTGTACCTGGTCCTACCCAATATGTAGCTGGTCCCATCCCATCTGTACCTGGTCCTACCCAATATGTAGCTGGTCCCATCCCATCTGTACCTGGTCCTACCCAATATGTAGCTGGTCCCATCCCATCTGTACCTCGTCCTACCCAATATGTAGCTGGTCCCATCCCATCTGTACCTGGTCCTACCCAATATGTAGCTGGTCCCATCCCATCTGTACCTGGTCCTACCCAATATGTAGCTGGTCCCATCCCATCTGTATCTGGTCCTACCCAATATGTAGCTGGTCCCATCCCATCTGTACCTGGTCCTACCCAATATGTAGCTGGTCCCATCCCATCTGTACCTGGTCCTACCCAATATGTAGCTGGTCCCATCCCATCTGTACCTGGTCTTACCCAATATGTAGCTGGTCCCATCCCATCTGTACCTGGTCCTACCCAATATGTAGCTGGTCCCATTCCATCCAGGGAACTTAACAAATTTCTGTTTCAACTAAATATTTTTCACCAAACTGATCCCGACAAATTTTAATAAAACTTTTTCCCACTTACAAAAAGGAGTATTGTTTGTTTATTGTTCATGTTTATTCACCACTAATGGTTTCAATAAAACAAAGATGTATATATATATATATATATATATATATATATATATATATATATATATAAGTAGCTTCAACCTGGATTTTTGGGGCAGTCAAATCTCAATAATACATTGTAAAATGTTATCATTAACAACATAAAATGAATTTTGAGAGAAAGCTTGTCAGTGACTTCTGTGGGTTGATGGTTCTTACCAGGGTTTTTCTGGGTTCTTCCTTTACCAATAATACTGGCCGCCATGTACAGACTATCATTATCTGAAAATGGTGTTGAACCCACAAGAACATAAAATGAATTTTGAACATTCTTTTCAATTACGAACGACTTTCATTAAATGTTTCCTTATCACATCATATTATAGCCCCTCAGAAGGAGTGTGGTTCTAGCATAAATGAACTGCTGCAAAATCAACTCCACCACCCGCCAGGACTGTACAACTTAAAATGGTGACCAAGAAACATTTTTTTAAAAAGATGCACTGAAATGAACTTATTAACTGATGTCAATGTTGTTTGCTTTACACATTATCATAAACAAGCAGCAGCAACACTGCTTGACCAAGATGCACATATCAAGGTGCTATGGGTTATACATACCTGGTCACCAAGTGTGGGCAGACAGGAAGCCAGTAAGACACTTCCCCTTAGCATGGATGACTAAGCAACCTATGACCAAACTACATGAGTGGGAGAAGTTGTTAGTGAATGAATGAGCAACAGATGGGCAACTGTCTGGCCCATTTGGGAGTAGCAGGGTTAACCCAGATAAATATTTGCTGAAAAAGTAGCAAAAGAATGCATGTTTCAGTTTTGTGGGTTTTCTGTTTGAAAATGGGAGAAAGAGGATGGGTGAGCATGATGGGCACTTGGGGATGGTGACAAAATAGCAGCCAGACAGTTTATTGCTAATAAGATACTGATGATAGGTAGAAAGAAAGATACCATGTGGATAGATAGATAGACAGACAGACAGACAGACAGACAGATAGACAGATAGATAGATAGACAGATAAACTATTACGAAACAAGTGCATTGCAGTTAGATTATGTTAAACAGGTGCTTTTATAACCTTTATTCTAACATGACAGCATAAGTGACCTTGGTTTTGGACCCAAGTGTAAGTACCATTTGGTGGGAAGGGAGATAGTGGTTAGATAGGAGGTTGAGGGAGGGTGTTGACAGAGGCAAACCCCTCCTTTCTGTTACTGAAACTGTACTATCCAATCAAAGCCCTTATCCTGTAAGATAACTTTTATTGAAATGTAATTATTATGTTGGCTATCAAGCAAAGACCTAGCTCCCATTTCCTCCACATGATATAGCCAAATAAAGTGTTGAAAGTGCCATTAAAAAGTAACAAACCAACCCTCATATTAAACCAATCCTCTGTTCATTGATCATAGATGTAGAATTGGCATGATGCATCCTCCTACATGTCAAAATAGGTGACTAATGGAAGCAGCCATTTTGCTGTTAGATATTGTATCCCATGATGCTGAGGTCATGACCTTCTAAAAGTGTGTGGTTTATATAAAAGAACTGAACTTTGTATTTTAAGGACTTTACCCTTTCTTGGTTTTATCATTGACTCTTGTGCCCTTTTTAGGATACCTAAACTTACTCTACTCTGAATAGCCAGGACTGTGCTGATATGCTGGTACCACACACACACACACACACACACACACACACACACACACAGACACACACATGCACACATTGTTTAAAAAAACATCAAACTTTTCTTACATATACATCCCATCCCTTAATAATGATCACTGCCACAATGATATTTAATTAAAGGAAAATTTCACTCGCAACCATTTCTGATGTTGCAAAGTAATTTGTTGCATTTTAATTTCTTAAAATTATTGTGAATCTTTTTTAAAGAAATGAATGCTACTTCTACAGAATCCATACCTATTTTCCAACAACACTGTGCTGTTTATTTTCTATTATAATTATTATACCCAAGAGGGATTGTTCAGAAAGGGAAACTTCATACTTTATGAATTTCTACTTTATTTATAATTTATAAAGCTTAGAAAGTATTAGATTAGCATTTTATGTAATGGGAAACACTTAAAATTTTCTTCATCTATGAGATGATATATAAATCAATAAGACCACAGCCTGACGGAGCTGCATGGAAGCTATCTATACCACACATAATACAAAATTAATTTAGGGTATTCAGGGCTACAATGAAATGCCTAACATCTAACCCTACAGCTAAACAAATGAAATGTGAAATTTTGGTACAAGATATTATCATGCTGTTGCCAAACACAATTCTAAAAAATGAAACTAAGTCCAGGTAGAAACTGTCTTAACTTTCCCCTTCTCCAAAGCACTGCTATAAGAAATTCGATGCTTAAATGCATGCTTTTAGCAATATTTGTTAAAACTACACAGACTCATTTTGACAAGATTTTGATTTAAAGCATCTCAAGGAATAATCAAATAGTTTTCATTGTTATCCATCTTCATCATTTTTTTGTGAACTGCCATCAATCTTACCCCACCCACCCTCCATGTTTACACTGGTGATGTCATTTTGCAGTAGTGCTATAAAATAAATCTGACCCAAAAGCTACCCCACTGGCGAGTAAAATTTTCCGGTTATGAATAGAAACTTCAAATGCAGTCACTATCAAAATATATTAGAAATGGAAGGAATTCAGTATAAATTTATCCTAAATATATTCTGTACACAAATTAGAAAGCCAGCTAATTTCATACTAGCATAATAGCATTATATATATATATATATATATATATATATATATATATATATATATATATATATATATATATATATATATAAACCAAATTTATAAAAATTGCTTAAAAATATAGTTAAAAGTAACAGTACTATGATAAAATAAATCTTTTCATACTTTATGTTTCAAAATATAATTTACAAATCCACAAAATGGAGAAAACAATGTCACAAATAAAAAGAGTTACAAGGCATTCTAATGAATGGGTTTTTGCAACTTTTGCCCCATCCCTTTTTCCACAGAATTTCATATAAATATATGCAGACCAACAAAAGACAAAGGGAATTAACATAAATTATTTTACAAAATTTGACCTAATTTAGTTCGTATCTAAAAATATTACCGTATCTGAGTTGTTTTTGTTTTACTGTTATAAAAAAGTCCCAACCACACTGTATGGCTGCAGCACCAAAAAGTAATCTTTGCCATATGTTACTTGGCACACCAACTAATCCATGTATCATCATACTTTAGTCGTAACAATGATTCTATAATGGTGGCTGTACATATAGAATCTCATGTTCTATTTTTGGGGCTAAAAAGTAAAGTTTTAAAAATATTAAATACTTCTGTCCAGCAGTCACACAAACAGAAATAAAATATAAATCACATCTATACAGATGCATCCATATACAGGAATTTTAACATAGCTGATATATCTATTTTCAAATACTGAGATATATATTTTATTTACAGATACTATATATATATATATATATATATATATATATATATATATATATATATATATATATATATACATATACATATATATATATACTGAGATATATATTTCTATTTAAACATACATGAAAGAATGACTAGACTCATTTTTGACATAGTTTTGGTTAAAAATGTAAAAAAAAATTTACAAATAAATAATTTCTTATACTTACAAATTTACGCTTATAAAAAATACTGTCTCTTTACATCTATTTACATAAACAACACTAACATACAAAAAATGTACAAAATTATATCAACACAATATGGACCTTTACAAAAGCTTGAACAAATGATGAAATTAAGCAGTAATACAACAATGAAATAAACATAAGAACATAGCAACATAAAATTGCAATACAGAAACAAAAATCAAAACTTAAAAAAGAACATTCATGATGTCAAGATCACCAATCAAACAAAAAACAATATCTTTCCTTTCCATATTTGGTCATTTGACTCATTTTCATAGAATTGCAAATCAAGGTTTATCTCTAGAAAGTGATCAACTGTAGTCTAATTTCAGTTCAGTGCAGATGAATATGTGTGCAATGTATAATTTTTTTAATACCTGAAAAAATGAGAAACCAATTTTAAAATTTCTTTCAATTCTTTGATTCAGCAAGAGGATATTGTGTGATAAAAGTATACTTAGATCAAAAGTGTAGTATTTTAGTTGTAAATCTTCTATTAATTGGTCAACATAGTGTGCATTATTCTGAAACGTTTGTTTACATTACTGTCTCATCAACATAAATGGGGAAGAATCCAAACATTAACTGCATAGGTTTCACTGTAATGCCTTAAGGACAGCATCCTTGAGAAATGATAAATGATACAAAATTTATAATGATCAGGAATTATGGACAAAATGTTCCATTTATGATTTTAAGCAGCTTGATGGTGATCACAAGAAGGAAGATGAGACATCATGAATGTTTTACAAGTGGGACAAAATTTGTAAGCAAGAACAGCACATTATGCACCGGCCCCAACTAATATACTTCTTTCTAAACCCAAATAAAGACATCCATAAAATCTGATCCAAGTGTGTGATGCAAAACTAATGTTATTATTGTGCAATATTTCTTCTTTTAGTCACTATAACCTTGACTTTTGACCTTTTGATGCCAAAATCAATAAGATTCTTTCTTACTGTAGGTGCAAGCCATCTACAAAGTAGGGTTACTGCAACTAGTGGAAAACTTGAGTTATTGTGTAGAAACAAAATTGGTAATGAACAGAGACATGAATGGGCAGAAGGACAACATCATACCATAATACATTTGGCTTATGACGTGTATAAAAGTAACTTTCACAATTTCTAGATTTACAACACAATTACAATTTTGTCAATGGCATTTAATGAGTTATATGGAAGATAAATTTAGAATGATTCCTATCAAACATAATTATGGCACACATTATACCGAAGAAAAATTGAAGAATTATGGAAAAATGGGTGCAGAACATTGCAATATATGAAGATATGACAATTAAAGTTTTTTTTACATATATGAACTAAAGGGAGTATCAGCCATGATTGGGACCTGCTCAGATTGGGATAATGGGATGACCCAGGACACAATGCCATTTCCTTATCAATTCGTGTGTAACCTACAACCAAATGAAAACTGTATAGACCCAAATCTGTCATGACATAATGCCCCAACAGATCAGGGTCTACCCTCTTCTGCTTCCAGTTTTAAATGAATGGCATAAACCATGATCAGGTGGCCAGGGTATATTGGCATAAACCATGATCAGATAGTCAGGGCATATTGGCATAAACCATGATTAGATGGCCAGGGTATATTGGCATAAACCATGATCAGATGGCCAAGGTATATTGGAATAAACCATGATCAGATAGCTAGGACACATTGGCAATAACCATGATCAGCTGTCTAGGATATATTGGCATAAACCATGATCAGACAGTCAGGGCATATTTGCATAAACCATGACTAGATGGCCAGGATATATTGGCATAAACCATGCTCAGATAGCTAGGGCATATTGGCAATAACCATGATCAGCTGTCTAGGATATATTGGCATAAACCATGATCAGCTGTCTAGGATATATTGGCATAAACCATGATCAGCTGTCTAGGATATATTGGCATAAACCATGATCAGATGGCTAGGGTATATTGGCATAAACCATGATTAGATGGCCAGGGTATATTGGCATCAATCATGATCACCTGGCCAGGGCATATTGGCATAAACCATGATCAGATGGCCAGGGTATATTGGCATCAATCATGATCACCTGGCCTGGGCATATTGGCATAAACCATGATCAGATGGCCAGAGTATTTTTTTGGATGCATGATTTGCTGGATTCACTCTATTCTAAAACACTGCATAAAAACCAAAGTTACATGTCATTTTTGCAAGTTCTTTCTCATTTACATCTTTAAATCTCCCATTTATTTAGAATCTCCCCCCCCCAATTTGAAATACATGGATTTCCCCCACCTTAAATTTTCAGTTCTAGAATAGACCCTGAACTGGTGAATTATTCAAGTGTAGATCTGGGTTTGTGCAGTCTCTACCTGGGATAGGTAAATAGACCTAATGCATTTTTTTATGAAACTGTTTCAATCTACCAAAATATGTTACTCTGTTTAGATATAGCAGCCTTTTACAGTTCTTCAAAATTGTTCTATAAAGTCAAATACTGCTTATTTCTTTAAACTAGTACTTTTCAAATAATGAGTAACAAAATTAGATTATCTAAACATAATAGGAGGGCATGTCATATTCCCCTTCGCAAAGTATATAAATAGTTTCTTAACTAAAATAATCCTCCAAGGTAAAATATGTCCTTTCACCTACGGTGGTCACTAACTATAATTGTTCTGGAGTACATTATGTACTGTTCACTGTAACCAGGCATTTGCTTTAACAAAATATTCTCTTTGTGTACAGCTGCTCCCTGGGGTCTAATGTGGGCATTTGTTTATATCACAGTCAGATCCCTTATAATGAAGGTTTACTGTAGCTAATGTATTTTTGTACTCTCCACTTGAAAACTAATATCTTTTATAATAAATTTCTGCCTTTATACTGAAACAACCACAATATCTACAATATGCATGTACATTTAAATTTGATTAAAAGCTAAGCTATCATGTTTAAAATGACAGTATTTTCAGCTGATCAAAATAAAATAATAACAGTATTAAAATGTATTTTCAAATTCCAAGAATTTACAGAGTAGAATTCTTTGCCATAAAAAACATCTATATGGCTATGAACTATTTTGTTGTAGAAAAATGCCTTTAAAGTGATTTCATTTTGAAGAAAACATAGTTTTTCTACCTATTAATTAATAATTTAATAAAAAGGTGACTATTTAAAGGTTAACTTATAATATACAAATCACATAAATTTTCACAGTTGCATAAAAAATATGTTTAAAAGCATATACTAAAAAGCATGTACTTTTTAAAAAGTTAATCTCAAATTCATTTTTTGTTATCATACCATAAATACAATCTCCACTGATATTAAAGAGAACAAGCATTTTCAAATACATAATTTCAACTAGGAAAAACTTCTGTGATCCAGGGGTATCTCAATGAAATTTCATCAATCCTGAGTGTAATTTTCATGTAAATTTCTACCCTCTTTTCTTGATTTCCATTAAAGCCATAGCTATTTTCCAACATAGTCTGTAACGTTAGGACATCTAAAAGTAGGAGATAGTGGCCTAATTTTCAGGATTATGTCATTTCTCAGGAGGCATGTACATAGAGCCCTGTAATAAACAAAGGGGAGAGCCCTATATTGTTTACAAAAACAAAAAAGAATACAACAGAAAGCGGTGGCATGCAAGTTCAAAGCCAATAACAATGTGATGGAATTCGGAGTACAACAATCATGCAAATAGGCTGACGGCAAAATCTAACCAAATGAATGCTTTCAATAAATAAAGCCACCTTATCAACTGAGTAAAGTTGTAGCAGTTTTATCAGAAATTTGTTTAAGTTTGAAACAGGTATAGAGGCTAGCTTTAAGTACATGCAAACTAACTTTTAACATATTTCATATTATTTCACTTCTGTTTTTAAAAACTTTCTTATCTGCCAAATATGGTCCACTCACTCGGAACAATTGACATTTTTCTTTACAACCCCTTTTAGATAAGGTTCACCATGACTTAACCTGACCAATACTTGACTGCGAAGGAAGAGATCCTATTTTTAAGAACTGACACATACAAGCACTGATACTGGGTCAACCGTGGTGCATTTTTTAGTACTGAAACTAATAGTTGGTCTATAGTTTTACAACAAAAATTAGGACTTGCGTTCTTCTGAGAAGCGCAGTAAAGCTTGTACTACCTCTGCTTCTGCTTCTGCCCTTCTCTCTTGTTCTTCATGATACTGACGCTGTCGGTCTTCAAAATCTCTCAACTGTCGATTGTACTGGTCTATCTGCTCTCTTAACAATGCATCTTCCACCTACAATAAATAAATAATGGACACACAGTATGTTATTATCATTAATACTTATATTCAGATATGTGATATACTTGTCCTTAGGTGCCTGCATTATAACAAGGTAGCCAGATCTCATATAGAAAGAATATAGGAGATAAATAACATTGGCTAAGACATAATGCATATATGCAGATGAACTAAAAACATCTGAAGAAAGGCAAAAGTTAGCCATGTCCACTCTTTTATTTTTTGTGAAAACTGTCTGGTCAAGTCTGGCCATCAGGCTTCAAACAACAGTTTACAAAGTTCTTCTCAACAAAATTATCTAATATACTTCAAAAGTTTACCCCAAATTTACTTGTATAGCACTAAGCAACCTTTTGCTCTAAAATGGTGTCCATGAGCAGTGGAGTTCTCGCTTGACACTAACAGCTGAGGGCAAAAAAGCTATGAACTTTGTCATTTGTTTTGGATGATATAAACTCTAATCACATCTAATGATCTGTCATAGTACATTAAACGAATGAAAGCATGAAGTTGGGAGTAAGATTCAAGTAATATAATAGGTTTTAATGCATTCGCAGGCCTAATGTCTGAAGAGAGTCTGCATATGGTGGTAGGGATGCCATTTGCAAAGGCTGATTACACAATCCAGGCAAATAAAAGTTGCTTTGGCTGAAGACAGCTGATCATTAAGAAGTATTGATTTTTTTTCTTTGTCTTTTTGTTCCCCCAGTATGAGAAAAATATTTAATTTTCCACTTCTAACATGCACATTTTGTAAAATTCATGAGAAGCAATGGCTTACCACCCAGCCACCTGACTGTTGCCTCCAGAATGAAGCACCATTTGCAAGGATTGCTTTTTAGTGCAACCCAGTCTTGTAAGCTTCAGTTTTAGCTCTGAAAAGCCTTTGTTTCTTTGTCTTTCAATGATTTTTGAGTTTTTAGTGGCAGATGTAGGGATGATGGGGTCACCATGCACATGTAACAACCTTGGTTGATGGTGAGGGGCTGCTGTGTTTAACCAATCAGACTCCAAAGCACTAGGTTACACAATGTTACTGATTACGTAGCCAAGTTTTACATCAAGATCAAGACAATCTACAAGTAAAATCTAATCCATTTTAACAGCAACATATGGCTTAATTAAGATTAGAGGTTTGGACATGTGTAGGGTGCTATACAAACTTCTCCAACTCAGATGTCCCAGGGATTGCTCTCACAAAGAGCAAAGACCTTACAATGAAGCCCATTTCATGTGCATCTGCTCCACCAAATCTGCCAAAACTTTTATCATCAATTATCACCATAAAATTATAGAAATGTAGCAATTTTGGTTTGCCAGAGTCTCTGTCCTTTATCATTTGCCAAATATGAAATATTACACAACCTGGCTAGGTCAAGAGGTTATGCAGCTAGGAAGCTGGCATGATATAACCACTGGGTCTTCAAAACCTTAATGGCAGATGTAAAACCAAATAACAGTTTTAATTATTGGCCAAAATCAAATTCAAAAAGGTGCTAAAGTGGCCTTTTGTGCAGGAGAGTTTATTAATTTGAATATTAGGGATTCATTTTTATGAATCTGGCATTTTCATCTCAGAATGTGTACATTTATTATCATTAGGAGCAAGTCAAACTGCTTCCAACCCAGTTGACACATATGCTTTGGTTTCTTGAGAGTTTCCACAAATTAAGAACTTCTGAAAGCAATAACAGTCACAAATCTTGAGGAAATATCTTCAGCTGTGATTAAGTCCCCACACTAGCAGATCAGAAAATTCAATCAACTTAAATAATACTTCTTTTGCCATATGCCCTGTGGTTATATCATTGAAAAAAAGAGAAATGTGAAAAATATTCATTACAGATCATTTCTAATGCAGAACTCTTAACTTTATCAAACAGCTGAAGATTATTTGCTGGCTGAACAGGATGATTATTTCATTTTATTTTAATATATTACCTCATAAATTTATCTCTTTATTTTTTAAAAACTATTGATGTTGACATCAAAAGACTGCATTTAAATGCAAAATTAATAACAAGCAGTTTTATTTAAATAGTTATGATGTTGCAATGAAATTAGAAATGAATATGTTTTGGATCTGCCATTACTTTTTATTTATTTCAGATTGGCCAGAATTCCTATCTATTTTAACGAATCTTTATTTTCTAAGTATTTCCAAATTCAAGTAGCATTAATATGGAAAATGAAATCCTAGAAAAATACTTTTTCAAATATTTCACCAGCAGAATTTCTAGCATGACTTTGTGAAAATAACCTCAAAGAATTACTTCATAATAAAATGTTTAAACCATTAGTGCATGTTACTTTGCAATCACATTTTTGACACAAGCAGACCTTAGCCACAAAAACTTTAACTACTTCACAATTCAAATTATGTGCACTAAAACTTTTGTACCTCACAAAACTAAAGAGCAGCAGTAGGGAGAAGCAGGTGCTCTCTTTCTACAAGCATATGCTCTGTCTGGCGTAATGATTTCTCCCTAGTTGCATATGCTCTGAGTCTAGAGCTACTGTGCATATGATGGTCTTGTCAGGAAATTAGTTATGACAATGTATGAACCTGAATAATTATATTATGTCCATCACAGAAACAAAATTTCTCTTTTTTTAGTTACAAAAGCTTAAATACTATATAGACTTTTCTTGAGTTAATTTTGTGTTATGCCCTTTCTTTATATGAATCTCATACCAGTTAAAAAAAAAACATGTTTCTCACATGTTAATTACTTTGCACAGTTACCTATCACAGGGAAACTTAATTGAGTTGGGGTTTTTTTTGCTATAGTTTACCATGCAAGTCTTCAACAAACATTTTTTGAAAGGTACAGCTGCCATCTATTTCACAAGTCTAACTTATACACAAAAAGGTATTATTTTGCACCTTGATCAGTCCACAATTAGGACTCGATGAATATGACCTGCAATGCTGTATCATACTTTTATACCTTCTTTATCTCCTTAACTGTTTGTGCCAATTTACAAACATTTACAAATATATCTCATTCAAGTAGAAAATCTTGTCTTCCTTTTGCATCTTTTTAATCTTCTCTACTGGATGTTAAATATTTAAAACTACTTGTACAATCGTATGTAGATAATACACCTCAAAACTGATATTAAACCTCAAAACAGATATTAAACCTCAAAACAGGAATTAAACCTCAAAACTGATATTAAAACAGATATTAAACCTCAAAACTGATATTAAACTTCAAACCAGTGCATCAGCTAATCATTCAATTTATATTAAATTTTTTCTCAGGTGACTGTCTGTTTGTACTGTATGTTACACAGTATGAAAATCTCTGAAGAATTCTAGGCTCATTTTTTTTGTGGTATGAATCTGATATTATTTAAGGCTAAGAACAAATAATATACATCAGGAATATTCATTAGTGACACCTGTCTGCCTATAATGGATTGTAATGAAGACAACCAAGCTGCTAAAAGGATTGCTAAATTGTCTGATACAGTATTCCCTAATGATAATGCTGCCCATTAAGTCATACAGTATACCTTATAATGAGGCTGTGTTATAATGAAGTACAATATACATATACTTATCCATGACCATGCATGCATTTTAACAGGAATGGTGTTATAATGAAGGGCATAATAGCGAGGGGAGTGCTGTATTTATTTCTGCTTGTCTTTCTATTCAGGTTTGAGACCCTGATGTCATAATTTTGTTCATGCAGGGCATTATTTGCATATCGACTGATCATGAAAAAACACTTCAAAATACTGCATTTACAATTTCTATGGGTGAACAATCTTGTAAATTAGGTTCAAGAGACATAATGTGTAATAATAATAATAATAATAGCACAACACTAACCCATGCTGGAAAACCCTACCTTACAGATTACCAATATGAAAACTTACCTTCAAATACATTTAGACTTTCTGCTGCATTTATGGACGGGTTGTATTTACTTATTTTTGTAACAAAGCTGGGAACTAATAAAACCAATTTGTGACTACTCACTTTACAGAAATATATTTTGGTCATTTGCAACCACATTCCAATTTCCTGAGTTTAGTCATTTGTGTGTTAACTCACCTTAGTAAGCTTCACTCCTCCAGGCTTTCTCCACCTCAGTGTATGGTTATGAAGTCACTCAAAGTGGTGAAAATCATGGACAAGTCCCCAAATGTGAATCAACTGGTGAGTTAATTAAAGGAAATGGACCTTTGGCCAGCTCTAGTTGAAAACATTGTGTATGTCCTGCATAACTTGCAATGTAATAAGGACCGGGCCATTTAATTGTTTGGGGGGGGGGAGGGGACTGAGACGGTAGCTGGGAATCTTTTTTTAAATCCCGGTCCTCAAGTTGTACTTGAAAAATAAATTTTGCTCCGATTTATCGATGAAAGAAAACACTTCCATTACTTTTAAATGTATCTTGACGGGAAAGCAACAAAAAAAAATTTTAAAAAATGTCTTGATTCGAAACAAAATTCCAGGAGCTGCCTACCAATCCTTACCTCGTAGCACCCTCCTCCTCTACATCCATGAATATTGAATGTCCGCTCCTTAAATTAAGACACATTAACACTGTATCATTTTGTTTTTGACACAGGTCTTTGAACTTGCATCATTGTAGTTAGAAAACATAAAAATATCCGAGATAAAACGAGGAAAAATATTTCCTAGATATATTAAAAAAAGGACCAGGCCCGGCCCTAGGGCAAGGCCAACGAGGCAACCCCCTTGGGCCCCGCGCTGCTGACGGAAATCAACTCCGCAATGCAATTTTTTTGCTTGGGGCCCCGCTCATCGCTTGCTACCTTGGGCCCCGCACATCCTAGGGCCGTTTCTGAAAAGGACTTAATAAATACATATATGTAACGGGAAATTTTTCTCCCCTTTTTTCCTCATATATTTTACATTTTCTTACTACAATTATATAATTTCAAAGGCCTATGGTTTTAGAACAAGAAAAAAAGGAACCGCAAGAAAGAGTAAAAAAAAAGTCTCAACCAGAAGGCAAAGTAACCTAAACACCACGCTAACCACATGTACGGACTGTTCCGCAATACACGGATTTTCCGGCATGTTTGTAGATATCGGGATGGATATATCCAAATTACGAATTTTTGTTTTTCTCTTCAAATAAGACTACAGTATTAAACCTACATTTTTTTTATTGAATGTTTCCACCCAATAGTGTTTACATTTCAAAATAGCTCTGTACTTGAAAATATTCCAGCTTTTGGGAGAAATTGGGAAAAAATATTGTTACTGTACTGTTACCTTGATTTTCAGTCATAACCCTTGATTTACTTATTAAGTTTCCTTTCAATGCGGATTTTCATCGTAAACTGCAGGCAACATATAAGGATATTTGGCAAATTATGCGTGATCACACTGCAATATCGTTTTATTTGAGCAATTTTGTAATTTATTTTTTTAAATTATTTTTTGTGGTAGAGAGTACTGGATTTTGTAGGAAAACAAATTTTTCGAGACAATGCCTGGATTTATGAGGCGTATTTGATAATAGGAGATAAATACTGGGAAATGGTTTTTTTTACGTTTATTTTCCTACCTCTGCTCTTTCTGCATCAAACTCTAAACAGCCAACTCCGTCCAGTCTGTTTAGATCTATCCAGCCCCGCCATACCACACAAACACCATTCATTATAAACTGGGATTTCAAATGGACCTGAAACAGTAACAAATTATGTACATATCTTTAATGAGTGTCACTGGACATTACAGATGTAGTTTATGAAATCACCGTATGGCCATTATGAAAACAGAAACCTTTTTGTGGTAGACGAGGAACAAATATAACAAATATAATATCCTTGACATTCATACATGCCCAGAATTTCTAAATGTGTCCATGCGACACCGATGACCCCGCCAATATGCAGGAACGGCCTTAGCAAACGCGGGGCCCGATTTGGATGATTTTGGCGGGCCCTTCTGGATTTATGCGCGGGGCCCCCTGTGAGCACGGCATTTGGAAATAAACTTTTAAACAAGTTTTATATGATATCGAATTTAAAAATTTTTTTCCATCGCTTTAAATTTACTTTCTCTCTACCTATATATTTTTAAAAATTACTAACGCGCGGGGCCTCTGTGAGGGCGGGGCCCGATTGGGCCAAATCGGTCCAATCGGCCTAAGGCAGGCCCTGCCAATGTAATGCAATGAAAAGCAGTTATACATCAAACAAGAGCCGTACATTTTGTTGGAAAATGGTAAAAAATCACATTCTAAGGTCTTCCTAATCTGAGCGTAGAACCATATTATGTTTTCTGTCGTGATGTATTTCTTTCTTGTGCAAGCCTACAAATTAATGTGCATCAGAGACGAACGACAACATTTTGGTTTGGTTGGACTAAGCCCGCTGAAAAAATTCTTTTACCAAAGGACACTTCTGACCTCTATGTAGTATACATGCTGTGGCATCGGCAAAACAGGAAACTCAGCAGTTACATGAATTCTCTTCTGTCGATCATAACTTATTAAATCCAAATGCGACTGTCACTATAAAACAAAATCTTTATATTCGGTCACATGCAAATGTCCCGATTTTTACTGTTTTACTATTTGTTTTCGTTGCACCGTTACGTGTACAAGCATTGTGTCGTCAATGCAGACTGTGAGATTTATGTAATGACGCGGTAAGGGACTATTTTTAGTAACCGGGATAGCCCAGCCTTTATCTTACCTGCGGCTGATGTAAGCAGAACGCAGTAAGGCTGGATAAAAATGGTCTCTGATGAAGTTATTTGACGTTTATTTGATGTCATCATTTAGCTGTAATGTCTACCTTAAATATATTTTCAAACATTAAGGATGTGGGAGGCGTTGATATTTTTAAACAAATGTATACGTTATCTCTTACACAACCAGTATGCATATTAGAAAAGCTGTAAAGCTGAATGCATCCGGTACGTATGAACAGATGTGATTGATTTATCTGAATGCGTCCTGTACGTATAGACAAGTGTGGTCGATTTATTTGAATGCGTCCTGCACGTACGGACAGCGAGTGAGTGAGTGATTTAGAGTGGCTTTAACAATGTTTCAGTCATATCGCTACGATGTATGCAGTGAGGCAGTTTATAGTGATGTCTTGCACTGGGGCAACATGCCGCAGACATGTAGCATGATGCCCCACTCAGTCACATCATCCTGACACGGCCGGGGTTCGAACCAACGACCTTCCATACCGAGGAGGACGCTCTAGCCATTAGGCCACCGGAGCGGTCCCAAGTATGGACAAGTGTGATCGATTCATTTGAATGCGTCCTATCTGTATGGAGAAGTCTAATACATTTATTTAAACTGAAGCGCAGCTCCGTGTTACATGTAGTCATGGGCGCCTGCAGGATTTTTTCCAGGGGGGGGGGTCAGGACTTTGTGCAAGGGGGGGGGTCAGGATTTTTTCGGGGGTCAGGATTTTTTCGGGGGGGGGTCAGTCAGTCACGGCCGGGAGAGTTAGTATAAGAAGCAGTCTGAAACTAAAGCTAATATTTATTAAGCGTTTTAGAACAGAATCTTGTGACACATTTTCAGCTTCATTTGCATGATTAAACTTGTCGGAATATATATATATATATATATATATAGTATGATTTCCAGGGGGGTCACGTGACCCCCCTTGACCCATGCTGCGGGCGCCCATGCATGTAGTGATAGTAACGGATTATAGCGTGAACTCATGGTAACTAAAAAAATACAAAATAACAGATCTAATATTATATTTTTTTAAAATACTTAATCGTTCTGACTGATCGAGCTGCATCGTAAATACTTTAAGCTATAACTTTTTGATAAAATTCTATTACTGCTTTAAAAACTGTTTATAACTCATACAGAACTAGTAAAATGAAAAATTTATCATCGTTATATATATATATATATATATATATATATATATATATATATATATATATATATATATATATCAGTCCCGAGATATGAAATTAAATTCGACACAAAATTTACCCAAAGTATTTTAAATCTTCAGTTACGATCACTGTTACCTTCTCATTTATAACACAACCCGAAATAACATTTTACAGCAAATTTTCAAATAAAAGTCTAAAAACAACAGGACGCCAATATGGGGCATATTTTGCACATTTAATACAAGACTTGTCAATCGATCTTCACTGGTGAACACACACACACACACACACACACACACACACACACACTGTGCTTTTCTAAAGTATAGAAAATCAGCTACATCACTGACGTGCACATAAATTACATTTTGTATGTGCATTTTTGGACATTTGTTCCAAACACGAGGGAAAAGTCATAATAATTGTAAAAATTACGAATGTATGTGAAAATGGAATCAGATCATCCTGTAAGTGCATCTGATTCTGGCAAATTTATTTAATTTTTCTCCAGGTGGAATGCATGTTACGTACGAGTACAAACAAGCTGAAGATGTACTCAAATGCATACAGGAAATATGTCGCCGCTGCACTTTATACTGGGTACAAAAACATGTGGTAGTTTTTTATGGTTAACACGCACACGAAGCATATATTTGGCAGGCAATGGCCAGACAAGCCGAATATCTTTCTCGAGTCATCTCAACATGAAAGTCCATATGTCTGATCACCTGACTCCACAACCTTTGAGATAAGTGTATTTTACAGAAACTAAGCGGATGGAACTGAACAGTTGATTAATGTCTTCTGCTGTGTCGAATGCTCTTCTAAAGGTTGAACCGTGAACCCGTCCGTCATATGTTTGTTGTTCTTAAAACTACACACTTATCTTACAAACCCTTTATAACAACAATTGTATTTCACTAGGCAAAATGGTCTTTTTAAGTCATTGTATAGCATCATACGTGCTTGTTGAATTGGAACACCATCATCGTACGAAGTTCTTGTTGAGTTAGAACATCATCATCGTACGAAATTGTTGAAGTGCAACACAAACAGCGAACGTACTCGTTGCTGAGTTGGAACAGCATGGAGGAACATCACAAAAGTAAAAACACAGATTTTCAAACTGTAAAAAGATGAAGTTTCAGCCATAGAAAATTTATTGTTTCCATAACTACTAAAAAAAAACGATTTAGGAAATACTTTTCCTCTTTCAGAGTATACTTATCTATTTCATGGATTGAACACATCCCGACTTTGTTCAGAATTTCTGAACTAGCATGTTCTTCAACGGGTCATGAGTAGATGGTAGGTTTGGGGTAGATATCAAAAGAAGTCACACTGGTGTTATCAGAATGGTATTTCTGATTTTAACGATTACGATGATTATGCTGGCACTGTCGGAAATGGTTGTAGATTCTTGTTCACTTTAAAGATTGCATGAAAATTTGGTATCGGATAGGTTTGGCTATCAGTCTATTTGCACGGATAATTTTCATGATGAAAATCCAAACAGTGAGAAATTATAAACTCGGTTTTAATTTCTTGAAAACTGCACCAATAATGTATCATGTCCAAAATTAGTTCGAACAATATATATATATATATATATATATATATATATATAGAGAGAGAGAGAGAGAGAGAGAGAGAGAGAGACTCCGAATCCACATTTAGCATTCAATTCTGTTTAAACAAAGGCAAACAAACTGACCAAATTTGATTTTAATCCACAGTTAATATGTACAGATAGGCGCTCCAAAAATATAAATAGCTAATTAAAAAATTAGCACACAAATATGGAATTCACCTACATAGCCGAAGACAGCGATGTACAACAAGTTAACGTTTACAAATGACAGCAGTATTGTAGAATATTTAGGATACATCTTTATAACAAAGCTGGTTGTATGCGTACTGCGATATCTGCTTTGGTTGTTGTTGTTGTTATAGGGTTTAACGCCATTTTTCAGCACAAGACAGGCTATACATGGCGGCCAGTATTAATGGTGGAGGAAGAACCGGGAAAACCCCGGAAAGAACCACCGACCCATGAGAAGCTACCGGCAAGCTTTCTCACATACCCACATTGGCCGAGCCCGAGACTCGAACCCACGCAGACAGAGGTGAGATGGCAGTAATCCGTGACGGTTAGACCACTCGGCCACTCGGGGCCCCCAAAATCTGCTTTGGTCAAACTTCTTACAAATGGATGAAAATACGTACCTCCTGAGCAACAAAGTACAATTTTAACGATAATTAATTACAACTGCTGTTTATGGGACTTATCAGTATCTTCATTTAAGAAAAAAACGTTGCATCCAAAACAAAAATATTTAAAAAAAAAAAAAAAAAAATGCTTACTTTCATTATTATAATCCAGTTTTTCTTTTCTTCTGAAACTCCTAGTGCTACGTTCATGCGTACTTAAATGTACCACCAAACACTCCCTACAATACACATTAAGCGTTGTATCGTTACATATTCTGTTAAATTTAATATAAAATTTGGTTTCAATCCATTAAGTCCTTCAAAGGTTATTAAAAGGAAATGAGACTCGATGGACGGGATGTGATGGGAGGTGACGTGACGGACATCTGAAGGGTTTCGTAAAAATGACGCAGGGAAATGTATTTAATTGCACTTGATAACTTGTACATTTGTTTCTCTTGCAGTCTGGTAGCCATGACTTAAGTACAATGTCGGAACGTCTGCAAATATAAATAAAGTACCATCCACCTTGCCATACAATATTTTCCAAGCCATCAAAACTGTTACGTTTCAAGCTGATAAACTGATCAATCACCTTTTGGTGTGTCTATCACTTTTATGATTTTGGTGTGTCTATCACTTTAATGATTTTGGTGTGTCTATTGCTTTGATGATTTTGGTGTGTCTATTACTTTGATGATTTGCTATAAATCTAAATGTTAGAAAAGCCACGCAAAGTCATGACAGCGCTCGTCAGTTCATAACAAGCACAAATAACTTATGTATACTGATGGACGAAAGCTTGGGTGGCTGTTTTGTGTAGCACAGGCACATCATGGCAAAGCCAAACTGCCAGCCATACATTTTTGGGACTCAATACTGTGGTCTGCAATTTCGAACAAGATTTACGGAAACATTTTATTTAATGACATGCTTCGCATCGAATTCCTATTTGCTTGAAGGACGAGGTCATTCATAAATGAGGAGTAGTCATATAGCTTCGACGTAGAATGGGTGACTTTCATGCAGTGGATTTACATGTTAGCCCGTACAGTTTCTTAACGAACCGCACGCACCTAGGCTTCAAAAACATATTTTTTGTATTTAAAAAAAACAACTTTGGCCACAACTTTGTGATATGTTCAAATATATTCCTCAAAATCATTGAAAATATTGAAATGTGTTACTTATACCTCATTCATTATATTTTTAATGCATATATATCAAAGAGCACACTGAGAGTCTACAAATGGGACCAATCGGAACGTTTACGCCCTTTTCCGTATCATGCTAGTTACTGTATTAGACTCGTTCCGAAAGCAAATAGGACAAACCCGTAAGCCATTTAGGCCCGATATTTAATTTTGCGACGATTCAGATATATTTTCAAGACCAAAATAGTTTTGCAAGATAAAAATAAATAAAACAACTAATAAATGGTACAGTTAAAAATAATTAAGGTTCATCGGTTTTGCGTACAGTCCAATTTTTTTTTTAAATTAAAACTGTTTGGATCTACAAGTTCCCATATACACTATTTTTCTTTTGTTTCCCTATCTAGTAATATTTTAACATATATTTTTAATCCCGATAAAAAAGAAAAAGAAGAAAAATCATTCAAATATTTTCATATCTTTGGCACAACGTGGTTTGAACCATCATGACTCCTTGTCCCGATGACCATTACCTTCTAGGCCATTCAAATAAGCTAGGAAGAAAGTACAAACCATCTTACGACATGCAAAGAAACTTAAAGTCATAGACTTCCTATTTAACGTCTTGGTGCAAAATGTGCGTATTCCCCACCTGAAGCGACCATTATGACAAGTAATAAAGCGGGGAGGGGATGATGTGCACTTAACTATGTTTATTAGAATGTTTCCCACACTAGTACCATTTTCACTATTTGCTTGATCGCTTCGGTGGCCAAAGTGGTTAGAGCGTCCGCCTCGAATGCGGGAGGTCGCAGGTTCGAAACCCGCATGAGTCATACCAAAGATTTCTAAAAATAGTACTAGCCGCTGCCTCGCTAGGCGCTCAGCATTAAGAAGTTAGTGTTAGGACTGGTCGACCTGGTGTCAGAATAATGTGATTGGATGGGACATGGTGTCACATGCATGATGCTATAGTGCTAGATATCACTATAAACTGCCACACTGCAAACATCGTAGTGATAAGACTGAAAAATTGCTAAAGCTAAGTTAAAACACACACACACACACACACACACACACACACACACGCTATTTTCTTATATTTACCCTAAATAACAAAAGTATATGAATCAAGGCGGCCTAAATTAGTAAAACAACAACTGTATTGTTCAGTGGCCTTGGGAACTAAAAGTTACTTCTAAGATGCCACAATCTGAAAAGGAAGTTTCCTCGCACATGTGTCCTGAGCAGAATGGTAAATCTTTGCAATAAATCTGCCCAACACTGGCTATTTCTTCTCCGACGATCCAAAATAAAATTATCTAATTGCCTAGCTTATGGGTTTAGTCGTACTTTCAAATCAGAATTATTTCGTTCCTGTTTAAATCCAGTTTGTAAACTACCAAAAATGCGTCGAAAATAGCCTAAATTTGTTATTTTTGCTCTGTACCTGTTCTGACAAACTAACTTTCTTACCGCTATACTCACGCGATTCCTACAGCTACACTCAAAAGATTCCTACCGCTACACTCATACGGTAAATGAAATATCTTTTATTTCATTTCTTTGTTTTTTAAAAAAATATAAGTGAGTAAATATGAAACGAGAATCATCAGTCAGTCATGCACTTTAAAGCGGTTTGACCACTTCGAACCTTCTTAACCTTGCTAAACTGGTTTTGAAAAACTGCGCAACCAATATATGATCCTCCCCTAAAATGTATTGTTTCAAAGATTGGTTCACCGACCACGTTCAGCCAAACATCTCAAACCGGTTTTCATTTTTTAATTAAAACGCTGGCTCTCCGACATCTCTTCCTTCATGAAAAAAAGTCTAGTCAAAGTATGAACATTATATTTTTTTTTAATTTTTCAAGAAGAAAAATAAATGACTCTCCTCCAATTTTCAAAATTTGTTCAGAATAAGCTAATCAAATAACCGTCCACTGTTTTGATTTATTTATTTAATATCTGAGAAAAAGGCATGCTCACCATGTCATTTTTTATATAACGTTGCTCACTACCAGTTTTAAAAAAGGTACAAGAACACAGTTGGCAAATCAAATCAACACAGCTTTATTCATAATGCACATCCAGGAAGTGAAAATCATTCCTCATACATACTAGAAATTATAGGAAAGCAACTGAACGAAATTGCTCATTCGGTATAATCATATGAGTTGTAAAGAAAGCTAGACGAATCGAAACTCGGTATCCCTAAAATATTTTGCATATACATTTGAGTGCCGTCTTCTTATCTAAATCTGGTAGCACTGGAATGTAGACAAAACCACTACATAATAAGTTTAAACACCGTGTGACGTTAAATGAGACAGCCCTGGTAATCCAAAAGGGCACAGGGTTGGTGATGCTGGCCTTGTACGAACTACATGCAACGAAATTCTTGTAACACAATGTTGTATGACTAGCCTCTGAAATTTCTATCCTTTCATTTCGCATAGCCCTTCCACAAATAAACAAATAAAAGGCCAAAATGAGCCACAATATAAAGCAGTTCAGGTCATCCAGACGGGTGTTGAACCCAACTATGGCTTGCATACAGAGCCGCGTGAAACCAGCAATACAAAAATTCGAAATTAGAACAAGTTACCATCGGGTAGGAAAAAGATTTACAAAGGAAATGAGGCCTCCCCCTGTGGGTGGTAAGTGGTTCTTTCCTATATAATGTCCAGAGAGGGAAAGGCTTGGGACGCTGAAGTGGACACTTTCCAAATTTGTTTATTATAAAGATACAATTTATCAGTTAAACATTTGTTTCAACTATACGGAATTCAGATTTTTTTAAACAGCAAGTAGTGTACCGTTGGTTTGGTTGGCAACTTACTTTTACGCACCAGTTTATTATGGAAAAGAAAATGAATTTGAGAAGATAAAAATTAGGGTGCGGAATACCTTACTGGCATATATCGGACCCAAATATACCAGAGTTAGTAAAACGGATTTACAGGGTTTGCTTCTTATTTCAGATTATGAAAACTGTTGTAGGAATGTAAGACACCGTAATCTGATAATGAATATTTGAATTCTGCAAACAACATTACGGATCTAAAACAGTTGAACATAATCTGCAACAACTTTGTTACTTCTCGTCATCGTTATTGGAGATAACTAAAAAGGAAGAATTGAACTGTTATAATGGACTTATCACTTATTACAAAACAAAGAATGACATGATTGCTGATGAGGTAAGTTGACAACGAAAATATGAAGAAGACAAAATGGTGGAATACAAGATGGTGGATAAGATACATTTCTGAGCTTTATAATTCTCAAACAACATCAGATGAACATATAGGATGGACATATTTTATTTTTACAAGATAACAACAGACTAACGTATCAATGAATATCTAGATTGAATGTAATGTAATTGGTCGTATATAAATTATTAAAATTTTTTTTTCAATAAGGATATGGCTAAAATTAAATGTGCTCGGTATTGCCGGTTTATCGTGGTATTTGATTCCAGTGGTATGTACCATGGTACTTTTTCACTAAACAGACACATCGGTATCTTCCGTCAGCAGGGAATCTGCGGAATTCCGGAGTAATCTAGTTATGAATTTAACGATATCTAATGCATATTTGCATTCTTCATTACAACATAATTTCAAAAATTATATTTGTACAAAACAGATGTATTTGTCACAAATTAATTTCGAATATTATAATATATTTATATTTATAAACCTTTAATGACATTTTTGACATTTGTCACGTATGTCAACATGGCAGCCGAATGGAATCATGTGAAAAATATTTGGACCACATACAACTGTTGGAAAAATTTCGAAATAAAAGAGGAAAAATAAAATGTAATTATTTTTAGCTATTTCCTAGCGTATGTTAATGTGTTAAGTAGAAGAGCAGTTGTTTTCTGTTCGAATTGTCCACGACATATTTTCTCGTTTCATGAGTCAGTGTGTTTTATGTTTACCGGCCCTCTTTGATGATGATTACGTTGACCAGTTGTTAGCATCCCACTCAAAGTTTCCCTCCCTGACGATTATATAACCAGTGTAGCTAGTAAACTGTAGGCTATGTCAACACTTCCTGTTATTATCAACAAGCTCTTTAATGTCAGCACAATGTCTTTTACTGGGTGTCAGATATATTGTACGCTTAATCATCCCACTTTAGTTACAGTTGTCACATTACAACTTATACAACAATTAACACACATACAGAAAATTTATAACGTACTGGCCATTTTATATTGGGGAGGGGGAGCATCGATTTTCTTTCGACATGATATTTTATCTTCTTGTATATCAAGATAATTAATTTCTTACAAATATTATAATGGACAAATTATGCTGTTCTTTTGGTATGAATAGAAGCAAGATATTTTTTCCAGCTATTTCAGAGATGGTTTTTTTTTTAAATCACAGGCCCCAGAAAATTAAATTGCTAGTCCCCAATATAATTGAGGTATACCATTGTACGTATCGCGGTATGTTCAGAAATACCTCATTATACCGGGCATAAAATTTTCATGGTATCAAACTCTAACTAAAATGAAATTCTACCAATCAGATTTGGCGAAGAAATTAAGATACAAATGATTTACATTAAAATATGTAGTTGGTGGTTATGAACTACTCCTTAATGATATGATGATGAAAATAAAATGTACCGTAGGATGCAATACACATTTATAAAAGTAATCCAATACATTTATTTTGGAACAAATACCATTATAAATACTGGCGTTGTAAAGATTATTCAATAATCAGTCTGTAAATGTTAAACAAAAGTTAGGTAAAGAAAAAGATTCACCGCCTGATTCCTAGAACAACTGAGCAAGTGAACTGACCGGAAAGATAGGGGACAGAGAAAATAACAAAGCGAAAAAGTTCCATGTTCTGCGAGTTCTAAAAATGTTCCAAAAAGATTGTTCAGGAAAAGAAAAAGAAAACTTGCCTAAGTCTGACAATTAACATATAATCTAAACGAATTTACTTTTTAAAAATTAAGTACTAGCACACTCTCTTTCTATCCTTTTTCTTCTTGTTTCTATATATTTGAGAATAATTCCAAACAACAAACCAATTACTGCAGCAAAAAGATAAATAACATACTTAGATGTAAAAAAAATAATTTGTCCACTGATGTTCAATGTCAGCTTATTACACTGCCAATAATATCAGGGAATGCAGCTGCTGCTGTGTTTGCTAGCTCAACCAATTAGTTGACTACTTTTTAAAGCTGTATTTGTATAATTTATCCACATTACTTCAGAATTTATCTATAGTGCTGTTAAAAGTTGCCTTATTTATTTATACTGATCATCGTCTATATCTAAACCATGTATAATAGAATATTTACATTCTTAAACTATATTTAATGGTCTTTGTGCAGGAATTTAAAATCCCTCGTCAACTTTTATTTCAACATTATGAACATTAAAATTTACATTAAATTAATCAGTGTCATCATGGATGGTTATCGAATTCCACTCCACCAGCTTTTTTTGCAATTTTCCTTCTATTTAAATGATCCAAAAACAATTTGAAAACAAAGTAACTAAATTAAAATATCACATAATAAAAGGATCAATAATATTATCTTGAAGAGGGTAATATTATGAAAGAGTTCATAATTCCAACAGTTATACTAGCTAACAATTGATTTTATCAACTTCTGATAAACTAACGACTTGTGAATATTTGTTTATCGGTGTTGCAATGGGAGTAATTTTGTTTTACTTACAAGGACGACTGAGAAAATAAGCTATGAAATGTACTAATTAAACAAAATGGCGAGATAAGGAAAATATACATATCCTCACAAACAAGAAACAGCACCACAACAAAGAGTAAAATATTTTAATCCAACTCGCCATTGTATTACGTACAATCAGATTAAAACCTGCGCAGCGTGTACAGGTGGTTATATCTAGATTAGGACCTAACGTGTGGCTTGTAATTAGTAGCTAACTCGTCGTGTTCGATATGAAAGTCGAAGGAGATGCTAATAATTCAGTGCTAAACGATCCAAACATTTCGTACGTAAATCAGAGACGGAGATCGAGGCAGGGGATGAGGCAGCCGTCTGCCCCTCCCCCACAAGCGGGAAAAACTTAGGCGTTTTATAGAGCAAGTTTTCTTTACTCTTAGACTGTTACAATTATGCCCTGGATACGCTTAAAATGCAAGAACTTCCAGGAATCCATCACACACACGTCTGACCTATTTGTTTACGTCCCGTCTCTAAATAACAACCACAGTGACGATGGTGTAAATTGGACGATTGCATTATTTTCGCAAGATTTAAAGATTCATGATTACCAATTTCAGTAAGGACAAATATAGAGCAAGGCAATATGACTAATAATCTAAGAAAGATCATATCAGGAGCTTGAAATGCGCAGAACTCGCATAATAAAGCTGTTCAATTTATCGTATACGGCAAGAATTTTAGAATACCACCCATATTTCTGATACTGACAGAGCACTGTCCATTGTATCAGACTGCTGTTCGTAGATTTATTATTACATTAGGTGGTGGAATGGTCTAACGCGCTCGCCTTTGTAGATTGCTCACTATATAATCAGTTTGCCTTAGTTTTATTATTATGTTGTTGTTTTCGTTATTTACTAATACCGTCACTTCAATAGTATTTTTCTTCCTTGGTACATATTCTTATTTTAGTTTACTTTCTAAGATTTTCCATATGTTTACCACAGCATTATTCATTAATTTAAAGCAATCTCTTTGAAGGTCGTGGCTTGTATTCGAGGTATCTTAAAACAATTTTAATCTTAACTTAACAGGCAATTTCAGATTAAGATAATGGATAACATTTCGCTTTGGGTTTTAACGTCCACACTAATTTATATACTGAAAGTTTTGTACTGCTCTTATCTATAAAAAATTTTAAAACAATTTTAATCTTAACAGGCAATTTCAAATTAAGATAATGGATAACATTTCGTTTTGGGTTTTAACGTCCACACTAATTTATATACTGAAAGTTTTGTATTGCTCTTATCTATAACATTTTTTAAAACAATTTTAATCTTAACAGGCAATTTCAAATTAAGATAATAGATAACATTTCGCTTTGGGTTTTAACGTCCACACTAATTTATATATCGAAAGTTTTGTATTGCTCTTATCTATAAAACTTGTATGTAATGGTGATAAATTACGCTAATTTGGAATTAGTTTCCCTGCTACTAAAGGATAATTGTACAAATGGTCATGCAAATACGTTGGTACGCCTATATTTACTTTCAGAATTCCTCCTTCCGACAATTGCATGATCTTTCCAAGACATGCAGATCCTGATAAAATGTTGCTAAGACTTTCAACTCTAGTAGTAGTAGTTTGTTCTTTAAACTTTAAAAAAAATGGTTAAAAGTTGTTGTTTTTCGTAACAAAAATATTCATAACAACTTGTTTACCTCGAACGCTTGCATTGCTCCAACAATATTCTTTGTTTCTAAGATTTGAAGATCATTAAGATTTGCTTTAAGTTGCTCTTTGGTTTGGCCTATAACATGAAAACCATCTGACTATAGTAGTCATCCTTTTACAAAACTTTAATTTCGATCCTTTTTAACTTATCAACCATAAAATGTTTGGAAATGAAATATATTTGTAATTAGTGATCGGTATAATAATGACTTCTTGTTCAGCCTCTTTATAAATAGATGTGAATCATCTATATAGATTATTGGTAAATATAGTTATATATTGCGGATTTTTATAAGTTTAATTAACATCGTTATTTGCTGGTCCTCTATATTTACGAGTTAGGTAGCTGTGATTTTTTATTTGGGACTTAATATTTCATACAGAGTTTTCGATTTAAATAATTTAAATTTTTTTCATAACATTTTGCATTACAATATTCTCTGTAGACTATTGGATCATATGCACCTATCAACGACTTAATATGCAGATAGCATCATGATGAAATATGTTTATCTATTTTACCTGTTCATTATTCATTAGGTATATTGCATTTATTTATCGGAACAGTTATCCTTTCGAAATCTCAATATCATGAAATGAACTTAAGTTTATTTAAATAATCTTTAAACTTTGTTATAGATAACCTCTTAATGAAGTATACCTACTGTACTAGGAACTTTATTACATACAGTTGTATAAGAATATTATGTGTGTATCTCTCTTTTCTCACAAACACTGGTCTTACGAACATTTTTGTGAACTTTAGCTCTCTCTTGATCTCGAACTTGTTCACCTTCTCTAATCAACTCTTTCATACACATTTACGTAGATTTCAAATTCAACTTCAAAATGATTAAATTGCTGAATCTTAATATGGCATTTATTAAACTAATGTATTTTTCTAGATATATTTTGTCCTATTTATAATGTGTGTGTGTGTATGTGCTTATCCAATTCAATTACATCCAAAATCTAATTGTTATCAGCTCAATTTTGAATGTTAATACAATCTTTTTACCTTTAACCCAATCCGGTAAATCTAGAAAGAAATCAGCTCGGTAAGGTCTATATCTATTCATGTGCAGCGTTCAACAGTTTCCTCTATAAAAACACATTTCGAATCGCTTCTTATTTCTTGACCAAATTTTGTGTGTGCAATATAACAAACATCATTTCCGTAACATCATCCATTTAATGTATGTTCGTTGTGTTAATATTTCCAGTTCTAAAAATTAAAAAAAATCTCGGGAATTACGATTATATTGATACAGCACTATTAAAATATTACCCAAGTCGTTCAACATCATTAGCCTATAAAGAAAATAGGTATGGATTCTGGTTCCTTCCTCCATTAAACCTGTATTCATTCGGTCTGTTTCTAAAAGAAATCGCGGCCCTTTTGTTTTTGCTTGCTTTTACGAATAAATCCATTAAGTTTTCATCTTTCAGAAGCTGGCAAATTTTTTTTTTAGGTGTTGGGGGGGTATGCAATTTTTCAGAGCAAGATAGGATAAAATAGCTGCCAGTATAATTTGTGGAGGAAGAACTCGGGAAGTCAACGGTAAAGAACCACCCGTCCATGGGAAGCTACTGGCAAGCTTTTCCACAAAACCACACTGGCTGAGCCCGATCCTCGAACCCACGCGGACATACGTGAGATGGCAGTGATCGGTAATGATGAGCGCTTTAGACCACTCCGCCACCCGGGACCCCCTGATAAAAAAGGTGTTAATAACTGACGCTTTCTGATCTGAAACTCTACCATGTTTTGCATGTTTGTCACTACCTGTACCGGTCATACTTGCGGAGGGGGGGGGGATATGTAGATTTTATGTAACATACATGCTGTTTATTTCACAATTATTTTTTTCTGTCCTTTTTAATTGTCAATACTGGTTTATCATATTTTTTTCCACGTTTTCTGAATAACAATTTCTCAGAATTTATGCAATATCTAGACTATTTATTTCACACCTATTTTTAAAATAAGTTTCTTTTTAAGTTTTCAATATTAAGTTTTCATTAAGTATATATTTTTCTGATGACTTCCAACAGTTACAGTCATAAATATATCCATTCCATTTACCCAAAAAATTAATTCGAATAAACCTTTCCACTACATACGATTTTCCGTCTGAGTAAGCTGGAAAGTATTCGATGTTTTCTTTCTCCAGTAATTCCTTAATTGTTCGGCTGTATAAAAAAAAAAATGTGTTCTTTCATCGAACTTGACTGCTTCAGTGGCCCGGTGGTTAGAGCGTCCGCCTCGGATGCGGGAGGTCGCGGGTTCGAACCTCGGCTGAGTCATACCAAAGACTAATAAAAATGGTACTATCAGCTGCCTCGCTAGGCGCTCAGCATTAAGAGGTTAGTGTCAGGACTGGTCGACCTGGTGTCAGGATAATGTAACTGGGTGGGACATAACGCTACATGTCTGCGGCATGATGCCCCAGTGCTATATAAACTGCCACACTGCAGACATGGTAGCGATATGACTGAAAAATTGTTAAAGCTACGTTAAAAATTCACACACACACACACACACACACACACACACACACACACACTTTCACCGAACTGTATCTATTCTGGGTTTATATCATTAAAGATTTCCATAAAATCATCGCGTATATCTGTCCCATCTCTGACTTAACAGTTCTTAGCCCATGCGTATTTTCAGAGGACATAAATCACTGGCAAAATGTATTTGTATCCCTAGTCATGTTGTTCATACGCTTGCATATTAACGATGTTTGCCTTAAAATATTCATCTAAGCGACTAACATAAACCGTTCAATAGGGAAATCTTTTTTCTACTTGCTTGTGTAATACGTGTATTGATTGTTCGATTGACCAGTCTTTATGTTTAAAATATTTATTTAATGTTTGTATTGTTTATATGGTGCCAACAATTGATATCATATATATATATATATATATATATATATATATATATATATATATATATATATATACATGTGTGTGTGTGTGTGTGTTAAGATTTTTGCATTATGATCCTTAAAGTCCACTGTGTGTATATATATATATATATATATATATATATATATATATATATATATATATATATATATAATTAGAAGGCAATTATGGTAATATCAGACTGATATATATTTATATCGTGTCAATTTGTAGTCTAAAATATAAAAAGATCTGATATTTTAATTATGGACATAACAAAAAACATAATTCCTTGTTTTAAAAATATCTGAGAAAACCCACTTGAGTTTTTACAAAAATCGCATGGATATTACCTCAAAAAAGTAATGAAGTAAATATTTTGAAAACTATTATGCATAAAAATAGTAATAATTTTAAATCTGATGGAAGTAGATATCTGAATTACTCTACAGCTGGTTCTCTTTTAATTTAACTCTAGATAACGCTGTAAGGTGATCTAGTTCCATTTGTTTCGCTGTACAGTTGTTATGTACGTCTGAAACCGAGACTAGTGTCAGGCGAAGTTGTGCGCATTTGCAGCGAACACAATGGAGAGAATGTCGGCAGACCACTATGCTACGTTCACGTACTATAACTATAATCTATCTATATGTGTTTTGGGGAAACAACGCTCTGCCTAAAGCAGACAGCTGATCGAAATGGCTGCTAACATGTGCTCGAGAAATGAACTTGAACCGGTCCAGCGTGTTCTAACTTCAGCGGTAATTAAAATAGGGGAAATGAATTTTGCCAGCGTTGACAACACGAAATTCCCAAAACGAAATAAATGAAAAATACAATATTTAGAAAAAAGTTATCGGCTGGGGAGGGTTATCATTTCTTGCAATTTACCTACAGGACATGGAATGACCAAGCGGAGCTATTAGTCTTTTTACGAGATGACATCTGAAATAAGGCCAAGCTGTATAATCAATAACCAAATTAAACCCATCAGTAATACACCACAGTAAGTACATCAACAATTATTTTAACAGTACTTATGATATACAATGAAATTCTTGTTTAAAAATCAAACCCTGTCAAATGTTCGAAACTGGAGAGCGGAAGCACTAGTTGTTGTTTTGGGTTTGATGCCATTTCTCAGCTCATGATAGGCTGGCTATACATGGCGGCCAGTGCAACTGGTTGAGGAAGAACCAGGGAAAACCCGGTAAGAACCACCAACCCACGGGAAGCTACTAGCAGCTTTCTCACATATCAACGAACCATTAATAATGATCAATTTATGAAGGACAAAAATTGAAATTACAGAAAAATTCACTTACATTCTATAATTCTGAATGTATGGTGTACAAAATGTCAGAAACAAATGACTCTGTAAACGATTCAAATTCGTTAATTTTATGATCTAAGAGGATTTGTTGAAACAACAAAGATATAAAAACAGTTAACATTAAAATAATATATAAATTTATTTATAAATTCTGGACTTTTAATCTCACTTTTGTTACCAATTAATAGATACTTATTCATTTGTTTATACCATTTAAATAAGACTTCTTGTTTTTTTTAAGTAACTTTTTTTTTTAAAGTAACTTAAATTTAGTAGGCTAGAAAAATACTCGCTTGAATTTTCTCTCTAGAGTACTTTTAGGGCTTTAAACCAATTGACTGAGCTAGGATGACGAAAAAGCTTTTTAAATAAATTTGACAAAAATATGATCAATGGTCATAAGATGAGACAGCATTTTTTCTTAGAAAAGATGTAAAATAGCATTAACAGATTTTAAAAAAAAAATGGTGGCGAACCTGCATTTAAATTTAAAAAGTAGTAATCATAGATGAGGTTTTGTTTTATTATTGTTGAAAATGGTAGTGGTCCAACTTGTTTTCAAAAAGTTAAAAATGGTGGTTGGTCTTACGGTGAGCCAGCCTCTTTTAGTTGAAAATTGTTATAAATGGAGGTGAGTCATCTCTTTAGGAAAACGTTAAAAAGTAGCCTTAAAACATTTGAACGACTGCTATTTGAAAAGAAAAAATGCTGGTGAGCTAGGATTTTTCTCCCCAAAAATTAAAGTTAACAAAAATATTTCAAGACATCTTTTGTTACGATGTTTGTGTCTCCTTCATCACGAACACTTTTATAAATACTTTCGATAATTTCAGACAGTTCTTCCGGAAATAAATTTGATATAATCTTACCGCTTGAACCTAAATTCAATTCATATTTCCCTCACCGATTTAGCGGTGTATGGTGCCTACTAAGGCAACAAACATCCGCACGTTTCACGTCGTTCGGAACACTCAACTGGCCTGATGGGTTGATATACGTTGAACACTACTTAAAAAAGACTGTCTTTTCGTGTTGTTCTTTGTTCTCACTATGACCATAATATTTAATTTTTTCTTTCTTTAAATTGGTGCAAAATATTATATCCGCGTTGATATTTTGTTCCAGTTACAGAGTACACAGCTGCGATAGCCTGTTTAGTGATGTTGCTAGTACATGTCACGTGTCCACAATCATTAATTTTTAATTCGAGAATTATGCTACTTACTTTTCGATTTCACTTAATGGAATAATATTCTGAGGTCAAAATTTTATTTCACTATTTTTCTTAACTATTTCTTGAACGTTCTCTTTCTTTTCTTTTCTTTATCAATTAAACATTTTATGCAGCACAGTTCATATTCAGTGTGTTGTCAAGTTTTCTGGATTTTTTAAATTTTCTTTTGGTTTTAACGGCACTTTAAATAAATCATTGGCTTTATCATGCCGAGGAAATGAGAGCTAAGAACATTTTCAAGGACACGTTGAGGCAGCAGACTTGGGCTGGCCTTGGTGGTTATCGAACCCACGACCCTTGGATTGCAAGTCCCATGCTCTACCAATGAGCAGGCCTCTCAAGTGGTCTGAGGCGCACGTCTTTACAGATCACTGATATCTCATCTCTGTCCGTGTGGGTTCGAGTCTGGTTCGGCCATTGTGGGTGTGTGAGCAAGCTTGCCACTAGTTTCACGTGGGTCGGTGGTTTTTCTAAGGTTTTCCCTGATTCTTCCTCCACCAAATATACTGGCCGCCATGTGTTGCCTATTATGTGTTTAAAAAAAGCCGCTAAACCCATAAAACCAATCAAATCAGCTGTGTTGTCAAATTCTTCAACATTTTGAGATACGTGCATGTGTATACAACTTCCAAGTATTATTGATGTGTTGTGTGTGGGCACTGTGGAACTTCTTTTAATCTTTTGGACGGTTCATGTTACGATGAGATGTGGTCTTTGAGGTTAATGGAACCGGGAAATCCGAGAAAATGAACTGGGATGGGCAACCACTATCAACACTCAATGGAAACGGGGATCTGTCTCGAAACTTTAGAGGTGTAAAGCATGAGTGTTAATGCAAGGCTGTCTGGCATGTGTGTGTGTGTGTGTGTGTGTGTGTGTGTGTGTGTGTGTGTGTGTGTTTTACTGTGTGTGTTTTGATTTTTTTAACCTAGCTTTAAACAATTTTAGTCATATCGTTATGATGTCTGTAGTGTGGCAGTTTATAGAGATGTCTAGCACTGGGGCATCATGCCGCAGATATGTGGCATCATGTCCCACCGATTCACATTATCCTGACACCAGGCCGACCAGTCCTAACACCAGTGGCGTCACTAGGATTGGTGTCACCCAGTGCGGTAACTCATGGTGTCACCCCCATAGACCTCCTTCCTGCACAAAAAGTCGAAACTTTTATAGACAGTCACGTGTGTTAACTCATGGTGTCACCCCCATGGACCCCCTTCCTGCACAAAAATTCCAAAATTTTATAGACAGTCATTTTGGTGTCACCCCCTCTGATGGTGTCACCCGGTGCGGTCTGCACCCCCTCCCCCCCCCAAGTGACGCCACTGCCTAACACTAACCTACTGATGCTCAGCGCCAAGCGAGGTAGGTGCAAGTACAATTTTATAAGTCTTTGGTATGACTCGGCCGCTGTTCGAACCCGCGACATCCCGCATCCGGGGCGGACGCTCTAACCAATTAGACCAGAGGAGCAGTTTGCTGTCCGGCATCTACTTAATAACAGAAGCCTCAGTTGAAAAGATAAATCGGACACGTTCAGACATTTTTTTTAAAAATCATCCGACTGGTTTTTCATTTTTTGGGCCGGGGTGGGTGGGTGTTGTCCATTTCATGTACTGAACCATTCTGGGTTATATATTTCAGAGACACTCTGCTTCCCTCACACAATTGTATGACTACAGAACTTATTTTCAATACAATTCTTTGACTCAATAAAGTATAGTAGAATGATACCTACTGGTCATCAACTTCAGTGTCAACTGTGCGCGTGCTAATTTCCTTTCAAGGTCTGACGTAGCGCAATTGCCTGCCTATGGAGTGCAGACAACTGAAAATAGTTTAGACCCCAACAAGTCTCTGGGATTACATACAAATTACTCTCAACTAAAAGCGTCTGATTGGTCAATGATCTGACGTGAACCAAATGTCAGAATTTCCAGCTGAGTCTGTGTTTGAAATTTTGCTTCTTTGTTTGTGGACGGGGCGGGGTATTTGGGGACAGGTCTACGCTGTCCATTTAAAGTCATTAGCAGCTAAGGACCCGGTCAGTCAACTTTGTTACAGACGGAACGCGTTCTTATTTAAGTACCTATTGTAAATATGGAGGATGATCCGAACACAGGTCAATGTCATCAAGTACCCGCCAACAATGGCTTCTTTTCTTTGCCTCAGAAAAAGACAATCCATGTTATCTTAATTTTTAAATAATGTACACTCACCTTGTTATAAAATATCTGATTATAGGCATTTTAGACCAATTAGACTTTAACTTCCATGTATGTAAGCACCTAAAAAGAATAAATCGAAATGACATCTAATAGACTGGTCTCCGAAATGGTAAATCATTATATATTTACGCATTGAACAATGGATACATTTCGGATATATTAATAACCGTCAGCGCATGCTATTGACCTGCATATGTAATCAAGGGTCGCGCAAAGTCGATGGGAAATCTTTATATTATTATTATTATTATTATTATTATTATTATTTACGATACGTGTGTAAATTAACACAACCGTCGCGATACTCTCCAAATTTTTGTCAGTGTTTATCAGGTGTGCGATGTTTACCTCCATACAGCATGCCAGAAAAATGTGAAGAATAATAAGAAATGGATAATTTCGTGCCCATATCACATGCATCATACATCTCACAACAAACATACAAACAACACCATAATAGCGCTAGCGTAGTCTTCGCTTGAAAGGAACAATACAAGAAACGTGCAATGGACCACGTGGGCTAAAATTAAATAATTTATGACAAGTTAAGAAATTCAGCTCATGTGGTGGTTGTTTTTTTTGTTTTTTTACTATCAAAAAAAAAATACAAATCGCACATTGCCTAAAGGTTAACATACTATTATTTGGTGTTGCAACGAATAATTGATACGATGAGTGGACTGATTGGAATATGTAAACAAAAAGAATTACTGAAACCAATTCAATATCCACTAAAGATACATATACAAAAAGAGAAGCCTGTAAATATGTTATGTGATATCAGTAAAAAACAGAACAAAAAAACAAAAACAAAAAAAAAAAAAAAAAAAAACGAAGAAAGTACGTGTACAGCATGGGCGTCTTCATATATAGGGCATGGCAGGGGTTGGTGCTGGTGGTGGCCTGTATTCACCTCTAAACAAGTTTTGGTCTACATCCATAAAGCTTAATAGCTGACCACGACATATTTGCCAACCCCCTTTGAAAATAATTCTGCGAGCGCCCTAGTGTACAATCAAGCAGACGTTAAGAAAGTCTCGTAAAAATACTTAAAAAATGTTTTCAAATATATTTTCTACTTATGTAGTTAGAGATTAGGAAACTAAAAATTAACACTTTTTAAAACATTAAAGTCTTACTGTGCTATCTGCCAGTATCAATAAATTTATTATATCCAAATTAATTTATCATAAAAATATAATTTAAAAACTTGACTTGATAAGGAGTACACAAAATGTTTCAACTCTAACGTAAAACTCCAGCCTCAAAACCCATGTAAAATTAAATAATGGGTACCTATAAGGACAGTCACAAAAATATTTTGCTGTAATGTAAATCACAAAATTGTGCAAACGTAATAGTTTAGCAAATTTAAAGAAGAACTTAAATAACCATGCAAACATGCAGTGGCGTAGAGAGGGTACTTAGCGCCCGGGGACAAAACATAAACTTGGCGCCCCCTTACTTAGCGCCCGGGGACAAAACATAAACTTGGCGCCCCCTTCGAGTGCATCTGAGATAACAAATAGTTGTATTTTCCTCATTTTGGCGCCCCTGGCACATGGCGCCCGGGGACAACTGTCCCTCCCCCCCCCCCCAGCTACGCCACTGCAAACATGCAGAATTCTAAACATACAGACGGTCAATTATTCGCCCCAACAAATTATTTTTATTATTCTTGAAAATACAACGAATTACACTGATATGATTAACTTAGTACAGCAAGCACATCTGTGATAACTACAGCTATTCTCATTGATTTAATCATTAGACTATTCATTAAAAAGCATCTCATTTTCATATACGATTTGTAAGTCCAAGTGTAAGGAAATATAAGGAAATATAATGTTGACGTCAGAACACCGTCTGCTCTCTATATATCTGGTTATATATCTGGTTTAGAATGCTTTTTAAAACATTGTATAATATAGATCATGTAGACTTTCTTATCAGTAGCATTTGGAGGTGTATTAGGAAAGAATGAAAAGAAAAAAAAAAACACAATACGTTGAAAACAATAAGAATACGTTTACTTGCAGAAAGATTCTACATCACATGGTTTAGAAATGTTAGGTGTAGTGCATATTCAATTTTCAAACATGAGCATAAGCAAAAGAAATTTCTAATAACAACTTTCAGAAGACAGGATGAAATACATCACGAAGGACATGTCGATATTCGAAACAGACTGAGGCACAAAAAGTAACATTCAATAGAGCCTCCTTGTTTTCATTCATTCGTTGGTTAATTTTTACCACTATTCTGAAACGTTATTTTCAGAATTTTGTCATATTCTGATTCGCCATATTTGCCGGCATTGTAACCACCTGAGTCGACATGACTCTGACTCTCTCTCTCTCTCTCTCTCTCTCTCTCTCTCTCTCTCTCTCTCTCTCTCTCTCGTAAAGGCGTAAAGCCTGGCAAAGTAAGTAACTTTTACAAGCACTGTACTTGTCAAATTATATTATCATTTACATTTATGAAAAAATCGAGTCGTAAATCGTGCCATACTTCAATTCAGGCAGAAGAGATTTACTATTGAAAAATGTTGAAATTACTAATTTCTTCGATCAACTTAAAAAGGATTAAAAGAAGGAAAATTGACAAGATTATTAAGTCATTTACTAATTTAGTTTCATATAACATCTACAAAATCAGAACATTAATGAAATAAACTGACCTTTCTAATCGAAAAAATATTAAACGTACAAACTCTATAGCTTATCGACCAATACCACCTTGAATGCATCAACAAATTATAACAAATTACAATGATTAACTTCGCTTAAACGTATTCCTTTCTTGATTCATTGGAATTCTCTGCCCTCCCTTAAAATCAGAAAGAAACCACATATTATTTAAGAAATCGGAAGCGTTGAGTTCTTTTAACTTTAAAAATTTAGCTCAACGATTGACTAATGTAAGGAAGGAGCTATCACGCAATCAGTAAACCTTTTGACAGTAAATACCAGCGGGAAATTGAAAGATAATTTTTAATATTTCCAGCGATTCACTCATTGATTTTATAAATAGACTATACATGTACATGGCATTACTGCTAAGCTATGCGTACAAGTCCATATAAGTCAACGAATGAGGAAATAGAAAGATGACGACCGTCACCATTTGGTCTCAATATATCTGTTCTGAAACTACTTTTTTCTAGGAGTTTTACCATGCGCATTATGAAGACGTTTTTATGTGTAGGAATCGGAAATGTTCTAGTGAACAATGGAGAAAGAAAATCATGTTAAAGATATTAATAATATATCGACATCCAAAAAAGATTCTATATAATAATTCTAGGTTTGTCGCATATTATATGAGCTAAAGAAACAAGAATCTCTAATAATGACATTCAGAAGTCAATAGGAAAAATAATCAAGAAATTCGAAATTCGGAACAATGAAATAACATGAAAAATTGGTCCGCATTTTCGTTTGATTTGTTATTTTTACTACTAGACTATTCAAGATTTACTTTCAGATTTTTTTTCATTGTCTGATACTCCATGTTCGCCGACATTATATAACATGTTTCGCTCTTATACAACTTCGAGATTTTACCTTAAACTCTATACAGTATTTGTCATTCACTGCGTGTTGATACTTTTTGATGTGAAACGTATTTATTTATAAAAACATTATTTTAGAAATGATTATAAAAAAAGGAAACTGTACAAGATTATTAAATCATTTACTAATATTGTTTGACATTACCGGGATAGAGCTGTTGGTAAAA